>CAUYQG010080545.1:0-32961 GCA_963574415.1 Tarsius wallacei
GGCTCGGTGGCTCAGCCTGTAATCCCGCGCCTTTGGGAGGCTGAGGTGAGTGGATTGCCTGAGCCCGCGGGTTCGAGACCCGCCTGGGCAAGCGAGACCTCATCTCTACAATAAATCAAAAAATCAGCGGGGCGTGGTAGCGCGTGCCTGTAGTTCCAGCTACTCGGAAGGCTGAGGCGGAAGGATCGCCGGAGCCCAGCAGGTGGAGGCTGCGGTGGCCGGGAGCGGCCACAGCACTCCAGTCTGGGCGACAGAGTGAGACTCCAACTCAAACAAACAAACAAAAAACAAACAAACAAACAAAAACAAACTTGCCTTGGTGTTTTTTTATGGCCTAGTTCCAGTCTTTCATGTGTGACTCCAGAAGAGATATGTGATTTCCCTTCTACTTTTCTAATCTTGTTTAGAAACGCAAACCAAAGAAGAGTGCTCTAGAAACAAGTGTAGATAAGCCCCGTACCTCCTATAATTATGAAGAAAAAAGATTTCTATAAGAGGAAATGTATGACTTTTCCCACCCTATCCATATATTCCATCATGCCTATACATTTTAGGGGAGAGGTGGGGGAATCAAGAGAACTTAGTGTAAACGTTAATATTATTTTGACAGCACCTGGAAGATAACTAGTTCTATGGAGCAGTCATGATAGAATTATCTGGAAAGCAACACATGCTAAATTTGCCTGACTCCCTTGTCATGTTGGAAACAGTAAAACATTTAATGTATCCAGATGAGAATAAAGCTTTTTGTACGATTATCCCATGAATACATGGTTTAACCTAGGATTGAAGTAAATTAGACCTCTGTGAGAATGGAAATTATGTGTACTCATAGGCAATTGATAGCTGATATCATTAAATAAATTATAGACTCATACAACAATGGAACCAGAGGAAATCAGAGCTTTGTGACGTCAACCTACCCAGCTTTAATCTGTGGTGGACCTAAATAATTCCTAGACAGAAATAGCTTATCTTTAAAGACTTCCAGTAAAGAAAGGCCACACGATTCTGCGTTAAGAAGTTCCAGTGATTTATACCTCCAAGACTGAAATCCCCCTCAGCAACAAAGAGCACCTCTGTTTATTTTTTTGAAGAAAACTTTTATTTCAGATAGTTTAAGATTTACATAAAAGTTGTGAACATAAAAAATTCCCATATACACCGTACTCAGTATCCCCTATAAATTCTTCACAGTAGTGTCGTACATTTTCACAATTAGTGAAACAATAGTGATATGTTTATTTTTAACAAAAACCTATTCTTTAATCAGATTTCTTTCCTTTTTACCTCATTTTTCTTAAGGAGCCAAGCTCCTAACCAGCATACGACATTGTATTTAGTTGTGCTGTGTCCTTCTGTCCATTTCATGTCTTCTTGGACCATTTCTTAGACCTTGCTCTTGATCACCTTGAGTTGACAGTACTGAGAAGAACCAGTCAGATATTCTGCAGACAGTCTATCAATTGGAATGTTTTTTTTTTTTCTTTTCTCATGATTAGAATTGGGTTATGATTATTGGGGAGAAAGATCACAGAGGTCTTGTCACCATATATTGAAGGTATGTACTACCAACAGGACATAGTGGCTGATGTTGACCTTGATCACCTGCCTGAGTAGTAGTTGTCAGTTTTCTCCCCTGTAATGTTATCCTTTCTCCTGTTCTTATACAGTTGCCTTTGGAAAGATGTAACTAGGTACAGCCCATGGGTAAGGAGTGGGTGGTGCCACCTCCTTGAGAGTGAAGTATGTACATAAATTATTCCGAACGCTGTTGTTTCTGGACAGTTCCTCTAGAATAGCTCTTATTTCTCCAATGTTCTGTTTTGTCACCTTAATTCATTGGACTGGTCTACGTATCTTATTTTTTAATATTATTTTAAATTTAAATACTGTACTTAATTGTATTTTCCACTTAAATTTCTAAAATAAATAAATCCTTAAGTTCAATCAACTAATTCAATTTAACTATTTTAATTTTGCTTTTCTAAATATTCCTTAAATGCTTTTCTCTCAACATTGACTGTTGTGGGTCATTTGCAAGGTTTGTGATCTTATCTGTTCTGATATGGATGCAGCTGCTGTTTAGAAAGCAGATGTAACAGTTCCTATCAGGTTCCCAGATGCTCCTAGTTCCTTTCTATATATATATTCCCTGTTTTCTAGAATCCTTTTCTACCAGTGGTTTGTACTGTCCCCTATTCTTGAGTAGATCTAGAAACATCAATGAAAGAGAATGCACATATTAACTGATGTCACGTTAACTTGAGTCATTTAGAATGCCAAGATAATTTTATTAACTGGTTTTGGAGTTTCTAGATTAAGAAAGGCAAATCATTTTCATTTCTTGCCCTTATTTCAACTAATCATTAGGAGTTACTCATAGAGCTTTACTGAGAAGGATTCGAAGGAATTGTGTGGGCTCATAGGCAAAGAATTGTATGACAGAAAAGCTATGGGCATAGGAGAGAGAAAACATGAAAAGCCATCCCTAGATGAGACTCTTACATCATCAGACACCATTGTCTCATCAAATAAATCACAAGCTAAACCAACTGTTTACTGTTTAAAGACTTGATTCCTTTACACTATCAGTTTATCTTCTGATCTCAAGGAAAGTAAAATCTAGTAGTCATTTCCCATTGTATAACCTAGCAACATATCTGTCTGTAGGGAAAACTTGAACAATTATAGTTACATATAGGAAGCCAGCAATTATGGTTACATATAGGAAGAAGAAAGGAAGTCTTCCAGGAGTAAAGTCTCGATTTTGTATTAGATTTCCCCCATTTAAATAAAGTGCAGAATGGGAATATGGTAGAGATGGCCCAGTTGTTCAGGGCAAGAAGTCAACCTTCAGAGTGTGAGGAAGACACAAGGTCATTTCCGAGGCCTGTTTTCCTCTGTTGTTCCTTTCAGCCCCGGTTACAAGTACCAAAGGAAACTCTTCAAATTTTAAAATCATTTATCTTAAAGATGAAATAATTCTCAAGAATGGAGTTGTGTTAAAACTAATGCTCAGTGGAACTGGACCAGTTCCAGTTCAGTTATAAATGCCACATCATGCCAACATCATGGATCTGAGGTGGCTGGAAATTTCCCACTGAACCACGGTAACCACGTACCTGGATTACAGAGCCTGAAATTCCTGTCAATGGTGAATTACTCCTTTGGAGAGTTCTTTGCTCAGAAATTTTGCTTTGTTTTGTTTTTTTAAATGCATATTTACCCAAGAGGGGTAGTATATAAAATAAATCCATTGTAACTTGTTGGAATGACTTTTGTTCTAAAGGCGTTAGCTTAAGAATACCATGCATGTGCGGTAGAAATAGCAAGAGTGGAGCAGAGAGCTAAATGTCGAGGAAAGGTTATTAAAAAAAATTCTGGCCTATTGGCAACAATAACCAATTTTAGTTCTTCTCATATTATTCCTAGGGCAAAAGGTAAACAAGCTAATATAACATTTTATGCTAAACTTAAAAATGTCAGATGTTTTCAGATGATTTGATAGAAGAATAAAGAAACTTATTTAAAAATTCAAAGACAATGGAAACCGAAAAGGTTTGCCAGTGCTGTGGAGTTCAGAATTAAGATACAAAACAAAATCTTCTTATCACATTGGATGCATAATCCAACCCAAATAAGAAATTTGGTGACTACTAATGTGATCATGTTTTATGGGGAAAATAACAATGCAATACACGTGCTCACCAAAATGCATGGGCATTAACTGGGCATTTAGTACATTCCTACTAATGAAAAATCAAATCAAACATCCGTCTGTAATAGAATGCATAAATAAATCATGATAGATTCATCAGAAATATCATACAGAAAATGCTAAATAGAGCCACAATGATCTGTAACAATATGGATGAATCTCAGGAACATAATGTTGAGTTTAAAAAAGCAATTCACAAGATACAATCATGCGTCACACATTCTGAGAAATATATATACACATATATTTTGAGTTGGAGTCTCACTCTGTCGCCCAGACTGGAGTGCAGTGGCCGCTCCCGGCCCCCGCAGTCTCGACCTGCTGGGCTCTGGCGATCCTCCCACCTCAACCTTCCAAGGAGCTGGAACTACAGGCGTGCGCTACCACACCCGGCTAATTTTTGATTTATTGTAGAGATGAGGTCTTGCCAAGTTGCCCAGGTGGGTCACGAACCCGCGGGCTCAGGCAATCCACTCACCTCAGCCTCCCCAAGCGAGGGATTACAGGTTGAGCCACCGAGCCCGGCTGAAAATATATTGTTAGGCAATTTTGTCATTCTGCAAAGAGTATACGTCCACAAACCTAGATGTTCTGGCCCACTACACACCTAGGTTGCATGGTATAGTCTATTTTTCCTAGGCTAAACTCCTATACAGCATGGCACTGTACTGAATTCTGTGGGCAATGTAGCTCAATGGTAAATATTTATGTATCTAAACATAGAAAAGGTACAGTAAAAATACCCTGCGATAATCTTATAGGACTATTGTTGCATATACTGTCTATTGTTGACTGACACAGAGTTATTTGATTTGAATTGGCAGGGAAGGGCTAAGCTTAAATGTTGAATGTTTTCAGCATCTTCCTCTGGGTGGGTCTAGGTTAGAAAGGTTCTGATTGTTTAGACATATAATTTGCCTCTGTAGTCTTTTATTGTTCTCTAAATATTTGTAGATATGTGTGTGTTAAGTTTTCCAAAGAGATTATTCCCTTTTGAATTTTGGCTGCTTTGATCATTTTTTCCCCTAACATTTAAATAATGCAGCAACACAAAATTTCTTTCCAGAATCTTATTGATGTTCAATTTCCTTCTACTTCAGCCCATAAAAAGCATTCCAAATTCTTTTTATGATTTATTTCCTTCATTGAAAATCTTCAACAGCATTTGCTATTTCCAACAAAAACGCATTATCTCCAACTCGTTCACTCATCTTCTGGAACTAACATTTATACACTCATCTGCCGTCCTTCACTCCCATTTCTTTACTGTGTACATTCTTATCCTTTTATTTATTTAGAAAATGAATGTTCTTCCCAGTGCTCTAACCTGCAGGTCAGCAACTGGGCTATCGTATACTTGTGACCAGACCCTCCTTCATGAGTTTGCATGATTGTCTTCAAGTCCCAAGAAATTCTCTCTTCTTCAGGGAGGGAGTTGGTAGAGTAATCTCATAGAGCTATTCTCTTCTCTTGTGCTTGCCGTATGAAGAAAAAGGGGTATCTTTTTCCTTGGCAATTCTCTAAAAGATTATTCAGTCTTTCTGATCAGAACAAGCAGCCACTGGTTGCAAGTCAGTAATTCTATCTCCTAAGACAGCAGAGTCTTGTAGAAGGTACGTCCAATTCCTTTTCCATGTGGGCTCAGGAATTTATGTTCCTTGGCTTATGAAGGAGAGATAATCTGATTCGTTATTTCCCCAAAGACCAAGCCATTGTTGAGGACTTTGGGCTGGGCCAACTTGCCTTCTGCTGTGTACAGAGGGAAGTTTACCCTTTAGGTTATTTACAAGGAGTCGTAAAATCCAATCTTCTGAATCTCCCCGCAAGCAAATCATCACTCATATATTTGCATGCTAGTCTGCATTCATTTGTATAATAAACTGGGTTGTTTCTACAAAATCATCCCGAATTTCTGACTTCAGGGAGGTAAAACAATTAATAAGACAATGGTGTTCAATTTTACTGTGTGCTCAGGGCCAAAGACACGAGTGGAACAATCAAGAGACCTGTCCAACAGGGAACTGGTTCTCCTGGACTGGCTTTTCTTCCTCCTTCTAAGGGCATCTGTTCCAGTTCTTAAATTTTTAAAGTTCTTAAGATAAATAATAGTAGCAGTAGTTATGACTATCTCAGTATCTACCTACATGTTGGTATTATCTTATCTATGCAATGACTCTATCTTCCTTGGCTCTTCCTTTCATCACCTGCCACTTAATTGCATTCATTTCTAACAGTTCTCTCCGTAATAAAGACATTCAAATCTTAGCTTTATTAACCAGACATGTGACACTGGCAAATTATTTAAATTTCTGAGCCTCAGTTTCCTTATCTATAAGTTGGAGATTATGTCTCATAGAGTTCTTGTGAAGATTTAATATAATACATGAAAGAAAGTGTCTGGCAGAAAGTAGACATTCAAAAATTGCTCATTTTCTTCCCTTTCTCCCTCTTGCTATACCCCATTCTGCTTTGTGGATTACAAAGCACCGATTTTTTTTTTCTAAGACATACCTCCATGGTTTCAAAACATCTGGCTAAAGAGTGAAAATGAAAGCAATCATCCAGGTGTTTGGCGCGCATGATGACAGATATCAAACATGTAGAGCCATCTGGATGATTGGCATCTTTTTTTCATTTTTATCCAGATGTATGTGGATACAGCTTTGTCAATGGGGAAAAAAGTCATCAGAGTTTTCCTTAAATCTTAATTTTTTTCAAAAATGCTGTTATTTGAATATCGTTTGCTTTTTGAAAATTTTCTTGTTCAAGACACTTTTGAAACAAAAGTGTTATTTCATTTCATTTTCTGAATCTAGGACTTTAAAAAAAAAAAAAGGGAAATGACTCCATAGATTTCAAACCCCCATATTTCTACTCAAATGAATTAAGGGCAAAAAAACTAAGTGCTGATTCCAAAACACGAAGTTAGGTAGTAGCAGAGCTGGGGCAAAGTCACATGTGTTTTTACCTATATCCATATGGAATTATATACACCTAACTTGTACACACAGGAGCACACAAAGAGAGTCCTGCTTTTCTTCCCGGCAGCCGTATGACTCTAACACGATTTTTTCCCAAATATTTTTTGAAACTCACTGCTAAGCTTGAGAGAATAAACCAAGCTTCAGTGTACTCAGCCACACATGCACCCAGTAACTGCACTCCGACATCTGCCGTGCAGGGCATTGCTTAAAGAGATGTCGTATTGAGATCTGGTATTCTGTGAGCAGCTGATGCAATTCTCCTCAGTCACAGGGATGAAGCTTGGATAACATTTCTGGCTCTGAGAAATCCCCGAGTCACAAAGAAATGATTCCACTGACCTAGCGGCTTTGCACTCCCAATACACCATGTTCTCCAGCTGCCTCCCAAGGGAGAAAATATCGTGAGAGTTTTTAAGAGTGCCGAAAGCTTCCCTTCCAATCAGCCTGTGTGGATCCTGCTAGCATTCCAAGGCATCCCAGACAATCCCGGGAAAACTGTGGGGACTCAGTTTGCTAAACATTTCTTCTGCCTGAAGACACTAAAGATAAACAGCTTCCCATCAAAACATTATTGAACATGAGCACAACTTATCAACTTCCAATCCAGTCACAAAACAACTCTATAGCTCAAAGAAGGCCTCCCTGATAATTCCCAACCCGACAGGGTATTTCTTTTTTTTTTCTCTTCAATTGTTTTTTGAAGACTGGCATATTTTAGGGCGTTCACTTTAAAAATAATCTGTTCTGTTTAATTCATGTCTGAAAGACGAAGTGGGTGGCTGGCCTTGGGGGAAGGAAGAACGTTCTTGATGAGTAAATTTTTCAGTAATATGACCAACTACAAAATAGTTTGGAATACAGGGATTATCAGCAGCCAAAAGTTACAGGAGGTGATTGTGCTGCAGATATTGGTGAAATCCTCAGCCACTAAGACAAGAACTTGACAACAAGCCTCAGCTTGCCAACCCAAAATTTCAGTCAAACCAGTAGTATTTTCTGAAGCCAGTTTATAATAGCTTGTGAGAGTCAGTTGCAAAATTTCCAGCATTTTGCAGACCCATTGATATTGCCCTAATAGCTCAAACTTGGCCATGGTAGAAGTATTTATACCATCGTTATTGGCACGTGCTATAAATCAGGGCTTTTGTTTCCTAGAGATCTGGTTGTTAAGGCTTTATTGGCACACCACTGAGCCGGACAAACCTTATTTAAAAACCTAACTTTGCTACCTGTAATGTAAGAACTTGAAGGGGCAAAAATACTCTGAGACTTGGTGCTGTGGTCTGTAACTTATAGATTAAACTAGGCATTGTGCTTAACCAGGTTTAGTGCTCATCATATATGTTACTCATTTAATATCTTACACATATTTACTCATTTAATATCTTAGACATATTAAATATTTACGCATATTTATATAATAAATACAAATGTAAATATAAATAAAAATATTTGCACATATTTTATGCCAGGAACTGAGATTAGTGCTACAGATTCAAGGATAAATAGAATGGCAAAGACCTCAGAGTGGATAACAAGCACAGATAGATCAAATACGAATTACAAGTATAGAAGTGCTACAGTATGAGGTGTAAATGGTCTCAGTTGAAAGAGAAATAAAGGAACTATCGTTATCAATATTCCTTTAAAAGAGGTACAATAGTCAATAATGGGTGAGGAACATTTGTTCAGCCATTTCTAAACATGCTGAATTATGGGTTTTTTTTTTTTTTTGAGTTGGAGTCTCATTCTGTCACCCAGACTGGAGTGCAGCGGCCACTCCCGGCCACCGCAGCCTCGCCCTGCTGGGCTCTGGCGATCCTTCTGCCTCAGCCTTCCAAGTAGCTGGAACTGGATCTTTTAAAATTTGGAAATGTAGAGATTCAAGACTCCTGGGAATATGCAGAAAACAGGACAACACTTTAACTTTAATGAAATATCTATTTGTAGGTTGTGATTAAATAAACATAGCTCTCTACTCCTAAATTCAGTCTTCATTACCTGCCTGCTATTCTACCATTACTGTTGATTCCTTAGTTATAAAAGCTGTGGTTTACTGGAATTGCCCTCTACACAAAATGATTTCTAGGAGGCTCACACCTTACTGCATTATTGTTGATAACTTGTATTAACCAGGGAAGGGGACAGAAGCTAACATTCCTTCAGAGTTAGCTATGATCAAGCCATTTTACATTGCTATCTCATTTCATCAAAACAACATTACTATGAAATAGATATTGTTATGCCTACTGTATTGAGGAGAAAGCTGATGTTCAGAGAGCATAAGTTATAAGCCCCAAGTAGAACTGAGATTCAAATTTGGGTTAGATAAATCATGAATATTAACTTGATGTTACATTTAACCTTTACATCACAAAGTTATGAGGTCCTACCATGAACCTCAACTGACGCGTCAGAAAATTGGACAGCAGAGTTTAGTGAGTTGCCAATTGTTAAGTGGCAAAATCAGGTTCAAATCCACACCCTTTGTGATCAATACTATACTGCATGTTTTAGTTACCACTTTAGTGAAGATCACTTAACAACCCAATGAGTGCAATAATGGTCCTGTTATAGGATGAACTTCTCAAAAGAGAGGTTGTTAGTTAGAGGTTAGAAAGAGGGACCAGAGGAGAGGGAAGGGAATGGGAAATAGGAAAACATCAAAGACAATTCAGGCGAGTCCCAGTATTTGTTGAAGGGTGGTGATAATAGAGAGGTAATTGTTATTGCCTGCAAATTGATGGAGTCTATTGCGGTCCAAAGAGAAATGAGAGCATCTGGCTGAGGGTTGTCTCTTGCAGGACCTTCAAAGTCAGATAAGAATTCAGGTTGGCTTTGCGGGAGCTCTGGTAGGATCCATATATTTTATGGGGTTTTTGAAAAGCATCATCTTTGTGCAATTTCTGCAATCTTATAGCATTATCTAAAAATTTACATGCCATCTTAAATCACTTGATAAGTGAGGTGTTCAGTAAAAGTATAAAGGGGAAGATGTAAAGATTTGATGTAGAATATGGTTTAAAAAAGTCCAATGACTGCACTCCCCGTGAAACAGTGTGGAGTTATTTGAAAGTGAATTTGGCTTATTTAGACGTGCATGTTGTAAACTCTAGGGCAACCACTAAAAAAAAAAAAAAAAAAGATGAAAAACAAGTATAATTGGTACACTAAAAAAGAAAATCATATAAAATGTGTGGAAGTTAAAAATAGCAATAAAGAATAAGGGAAACAAATAGCAAATATTAATAGTAACAAATATGGCAGGTATTAATTCAACTATATCAGTAATCACTTTAATAGTTATGGCCCAAATACAAAAAGTTAGAAGACAGATATTGTCTGAGTGAATCAAAAGACAAGACCCAACTATTTGTTGTCTATTAGAAACACACTTTAATGATAAAGAAACATATATTAAAAGTAAAGGGATACAGAAAAATATACTGTGCATACACTAATCAAAAGAAAGTAGGAGTAGCTATGTTGATTTAAGATAGAGCAGACTTCAGAGCGAGAGAAGTTATCAGGGATAAAGAGGAATATTATATAATAATAAAAGGGGTCAATACTCAAAGAAGGCATAACAATTCTTAAAGTGTGTGTACCTAACAATAGAGAGTCAAAATATGTAAGGCAGAAAGTAATGGAACTTTAAGGATAAATAGATAAGTCTACTATTATTGTTGGAGACTTTCATACTTCTTTGAGCAGATCCAGTAGGCTGAAAATCAGCAAAGACATAAATGAATTCAACAGCACTGTCAATCAACTGGATATAATTGGCATCTATAAATTTCTTCATCAAAAACAGCAGATAACACATTCTTCTCAAGCTAACCTGAAACATTCACTGAGATAGACCACATTCTGGGCTATAAAACATACCTTAACAAATTAAATAAAAATAGAAATTATATTGTCTGCTGTCAGGTAACGATGCAATTAAACTAGAAATCAATAACAAAAATAAAATTGGAAAATCCCCAAATACTTGGAGATTAAACAACACACTTATAAATAACACATAGTCCAAAGAAAGAAACTCAAGAAAAATTGAAAACTATTTTAAACTGAATAAAATTAAAAATTACCAAACTTTGAAAAATTTGTGGGATACAGAAAACAGTGAAGAAAATGCATAGCATGGAATTTATATATTAGAAAAGGTGGCCGGGTTCAGTGGCTCAGCCTGTAGTCTCGTGTTTTGGGAGGCCGAGGTGAGTGGATTGCCTGAACTTGACGGTTCGAGACCCGCCTGGGCAACTTGGTGAAACCTCATCTCTACAACAAATAAAAAAATTAGCTGGGCCTGGCAGTGCGTGCCTGTAGTTCTGGCTACTCGAAAGGCTGAGGTGGAAGGATCGCTGGAGCCCAGCAGGTCGAGGCTGCGGTGGCTGGGAGCGGCCACTGCATTCCAGTCTGGTTGACTGAGTGAGACTCCAACTTAAAAAAAAAAAAAGAAAAGGTAAAGAATCTAAAATTACTTTAAGTGTCAAGGTTGGTTTCCTAAACTAAATTAAATCTAAAGTAAAATCAATAAGAAAAATTAAAGCAAGAATTAATGAAATTGACAATAGGAAATTGATAGAAAAAATCAACAAAATTAAAAACTGATTCTCTTAAAAGAGCAGTAAAATTGACAAGCCTCTAGCCAGGCTAAGAAAACAGACAAGAAGATACAAATTACTAATATCAGAAATGAAAGAGGGGCATCAATACAGATCCCATGAAGATTAAGAGGATAATAAAAGAATACTATGAACAACTCTATGCTCATATATTTGATAATCTTCATGAAATAGACCAATTCCTTGAAACATACAAACTGCCAAAATTCATACAAGTAGTAGACTATCCAAATGGGTCCATATCTACTAAAGAAATAGAATAAAAAACTAATTACTTTCCAAAAGAGAAAGCACCTGGCTCAGATGGGTTCATTGGTGAATAATACCAACATTTAAGGGATAAATTATGCTAAATCTTCTACAATTTCTTCCAGAAGGTAGAATCAAAGGAAATGACTTATTCTATAGGCCAGGCTTATCCTAATATCAAACCAAACAAAAACATTGCAGGAAAACAAAAACAAAACAAAAAACTACAGACCAATTGTTCTCATGAACATTGACACAACATTTCTTAACAAAATATTAGCAAATTGAATCCAAAAAATATAAAAAAATAATTATACACCACAGCCAATTGGTATTTATCCCAATTATGCAAAGCTGGTTCAATCAATTTACGTAATTCGTAGCATCAACAACTAGAGATAACAAATTATATAATTATATCAATAGAGACAGAAAAAGAATTTGATAAACTCCAACAACCTTTTATGATAAAAACTCTTAGCAAACTAAGAATAGAGGGAAACTTCTTCAACTTGATAAAAAAGAAAACTACAAAAACTGATAGCTAATACTTTTACTTAAGGTTGAGAAACCTGTAGCTTTCCAGTGAAGATCAGAAACAAGGCAGAGATGTTCCTTTTCATCACTGCTTTTCAACATCATATGGAAGTCCTAGAACAAGGAATGGAAATTAAAAGTATACAGTTTGAGAAGGTAGAAATAAAATGGTGTTTGTGGATAGTGTGATAGTCTATGTAGAAAATCTGAAAAAAATCAACAACAACAAAAAAACCTTCTGGGACTAATAACTGTAGAAAGGTTGAAGACTATAAGACTAACATGCAAAAGCTTATCACTTTTCTACAGACCAGCAATAAACAAGTAGAATTGTAATTAAAAATAAAATACTATGGTTATGAAAACCCAAACAAATAAAATATGTGGGTATAAATTTAACAAAATAAGTGAAAGATATATGTGAGAAAAAGTAAAAAATCCTATTGAAAAATACCAGGGAAGAATTAAATAAATGGCGGATAGTTCATGTTCAAAATAGGAAGAGTCTATATTGTCAAGATTTCAGTTCTCCCCAACTTGATCTATAGATTCAATGCAAACCCAATAAAAATCCCAGCACATAATTCTGTAGTTATTGACAAACTAATTTGTCAAGGCAAAATAGCTTACCTAGAATAGCTTACACAATATTGAAGAAGAATAAAGTCATAGGATGAATACTGTCTGACTTCAAGGCTTACTATAAAACCACAGTAATCGAGGCAGTATAGTAGTTGCAAAAGAATATGAAATTGATCAATGAAATGAATAGCCTAGATATAGACCTACAGAAATATAGTCAACTGATCTTTGACAAAGAAGCAAAAGCAATACATTGGAGCAGAGATAGTCTTTTCAACAAACGGTGCTGAAACAACTGAATACCCTCACGTAAAAATAAATAGATAAATAAATAAATAATGTAGACACAGACCTCACACCCTTCACAAAAATTAACTAAAAATAGATTATAGACCTAAAAGTAAAATGCAAAACCATGAAACTTTTAGAAGATAATAGAGAAGAAAACCCGGATGACCTTGTGTGTGGCAACAGGTTTTAGATACAACACCAAAGATACAATATATGAAAGAAATAATTGATAATCTGGACTTCATTAAAATTTAAAACTTCAGATCTGTGAAGGACAATGTCAACAGCATGAGAAGACAAGCCACAGACTGGGAGAAACTATCTGTAAAAGACTTATCTGATAAAGGACTGTTATCCAAAATACACAAAGAACTCATAAGACTCAACAATAAGAAAATAAACAACCCAATTAAAAATGGGTGAAAGATCTGAACAGCTACCTCACCAAGGAAGACATACAGATGGTAAGTAAGCATATGAAAAGATACTTAAAATCATTTCTCATTAGGGAATTGCAAATTAAAACAATGAGATACATACCTAATAGAATGGCCAAAATTCAAAACACTAATAACACCAAATGCTGGTGAGGATGTGGTATAACAAGAATGCGCTCATTCATTGACGGTGAGAATGCAAAATGGTATAGTTATTCTAAAAGACACTTTGCTTGTTTTTTTTACAAAATCAAGCACACTCTTAACGTCATACTCCAACAATTGTGCTTCTTGGCATTTGCCCAAAGGAGTTGAAAACAATATCCACACAAACATCCGTACAAGGATGTTTAAGGTAGATTTATTTTTATATTTACTATATTTGCTAAAACTTGGAAGCAACCAAGATGCCCTTCTGTAGATAAATGGATAAGTAAACCGTAGTACTTCTAAGCAATGAAGTATTATTCAGCACTAAAAAGAAATGAGCTGTAAGACCATGAAAAGACATAGAAAAAACTTAAATGCATATTACTAAGTGAAGTCAGCCAATCTGAAAAACTTACATACTATATGATTCCAACTATTTGACATTCTGGAAAAGGCGAAATTATGGAGACAGTAGAAAAGATCAGTGGTTGCCACAGGTGAGGTGGGGGAAGGACTGAATAGGCAAAGTAAGGCAGAATTTTAGGACAGTGAAACAATGGCAGATGCATGCCATGGCAGATATACAGCGTACAGTACCCAGGGTTAATCCTAACATAAGCCATGGACTTTGGGTGATGATGTGTCAGTGTGGTTCTTCAATTGGGATACATGTACTACATAGTGTTATGTGGAGGTGGATAGTAGTGGAAACAGAGTATATGGGAACTCTGCACACTGTACCCAGTTTTGCTGTGAATCTAACTCTGCTCTAAACAATAAAATTTATTAATTAAAAATGTTGATCATTTAGACATATCCTATTTGAATTTTTAGCAAAATAATAATAGTTATAATATCTTCAGTGCTTATTACAAAATTTTATTATAGCATGTATGTATATAATTAGATATTATGTACATTTATAATATATATTTATAATTTAGATTATAATGTATTCATAATATATACATCTTATCATGTATATTTATATATTATAATAGGTATTATCTATGCATTATATATACTATATGCATTGTGTGTGTAATGCATATAAATAAGCTAATTGCATTCTTGTAAAACTACCCTGAAACTTAGGCTTTCATTCAGACATTTCTATTCCAATTAAATAATAATTAAAAGCATTTATAAGAGTCATACATTGGCAAGGCACTTTTTCTTCTTGCCCACTCTACCCTAGAGCCCTTTGAGGTAGGATCATTTTCCATATCTATTTTTAAATGAATAAACAAAGTCATAGGAAGGTGAGTAACTATCTCAGAGCTACCCAGAGTCTGTTAAGTTCAGCTAAGTTTAGACCTAGACTTCTGTGAGCTTGAAACCTCTATGAGCCCGGTTGGCTTGCTTGCTAACTTTGAGCAAGTCCCTTAGTCTCAGAGCTGCCCTTTGCTCATCCTTCACATATGAGTGTTGTCTTATATAATCCCCAGGTGCCCTGAAAGGTATTTGACTGGTAGACTAGAGAAAGGCCAATGTACAAATGTAAGCAAAAGGGATTTTTAAAAAATCATTTACCTCCTATAACATCTGAAGTTCAGAGGCAGATATACTCTTGGGATTGATTTATTAGCAAAGTTCTTGGCTCCTTCGTTCCCACTAACTCCCACACTTGGGGAGAGGCAGAGGGACATCACAATCTGGGGATGAAATGAGAGCAAATCACACTGAAGCTCCACCTTGAAGAATCTCCTTTTGTCAACAGAGACCCAAGACCGAGTAGAAATACCCTAACGTGAAAGGTTCCCTCAGAGAAGAGATTGCCTAAACTTCTCCATAGCAAAACTCCACTAAGCTAAAAGTGTTGACTCTTGTTTGTTTGTGTGGGGCTTTATGGCTACAAAGTCGTTCATGGCCTTAGTAATCTCAATTCGATTCTCAGCACCAACCTATAAGATGGAGAGGAAAAAGACTGCAGTTCCCATTTTACAATTGGAAAAAACAGAAGAACCAGAGCAAAGTAAGCATTTGCCCAAAGTCACTGTAATATAAATGGTAGAGTTGGAATGAGAATTCAGGGTTTTTGACTCCTAGTCAAGTGAAAGTCTTGTGCCAAGTCTTTTCACGGCTCCAAAAGTATTTGACCTACAGACTGTTTTAATAGATGGAGGAACTAGAGAAATTAAGCTACGCTCATGGGTCCTATGATGTGGCATTGTCTTTCAAAGTCACCAGTGAGCGAACTTGGACCCCGAAGACCAGCCGTGGATGTTATTTCCAGTCCAAGATAATGGGTCTCAGCTTTTTGGAAGCCCTACCCTAGGCCAGCAGGTGGAGCCTCTTGTCATACTTATTTCCAAAGGCAGGGAGAGATTTTTTTTTTTGGTTAAAAACCCAGAAAACAATATACATGTTACTGGTCAACCAGGTCAGGACAAAAAAAAGTTTCTTTATACTTTTGCATTTGTTTAAAGTTTCCTCAGGTGCTGAGAGAGAGACTCAGGATCATTGGTCTGGAGGTTCAAGGATACACAGCGATACAAAGCCATTTCGCAAAGCCACAAAAGAATCTGAGTTTTGCGCAAGACACAGAACAGTGAATATGCTCAGTGAGGCATGCTGGCTTTGCCAACACAGCAGAGAAATGGAGAGGCTGCACACGGGGTGGTGTGCACCTCCAAACAGCTAGCAAGCCTTGGATCCAGAAACAGCAGGAGACGGGCTTTCTCTTTAGAGAAACAACAGTTGGAGTCCCTTAATGTTCCTCTAGTGAAAGGCAGCCTGAGCCATGGGAGGAAATGGTGCCCCCTTTACACATAGGTCTGCAAGATGTCTTTTCTTGCCAGTGGGGAGGCCAGGAAGGGAGCCTTGCTCTCTGGTTTTAAACATAAACATTCCTTTGCCCTGTATGCGTTCAGTGCCACGAGTAGGTCATCTTTTCCACTCCCTTCCAAAATATTTTGTTTTCCATCTCTCCCTTCTTTTCCATGTTGCTTTGAGAAAGATCCAAAACTTCCTCCCTGGTTTCCTTAGCTGCTTTTTGTTGTTTCAGACCACAGCCTAAATTTAAACCACAGCCCAGGAGAGGGAACTAACTGGTGGTTATGGGTGTGGCTTCATTGATGCCTTAGGAACAATTACCTCCAGCCAATCCTTTAACCTCATGTGCAGGTAAATTGAGGATATGGCTATGTTTCATCACAGAGGCATTGTTTAGAGGCCGTGGGGAAGAGCCTTCTAACTTGTTTTCATTCTTGCTTTTCTAATTTACCCAGCCAAAGACAACCAGATAAATCTTCCCAAATGTTGAAAGCATTTGCCATGATACTGTTCTGTCCAGAAGTCTTAAGCATTTCGGTGTCCCTCTGCTCTTTTTCTCTAAAATAAACAACAACCCTTTTAGCCTGACCTGTGGTACCTCCAGTGTCTGGCCTCAGCTTACTTCCTCAGTCTTCTTGCCCCCATTTTCATCATAAACCAGCCTGGAATATTGGTTTCCTTGCACATTCTTTCGTTCACCTCTTGGTCTGCACTTGTCTTTCCTGCTAAGAACAATGTCATTCCCGTCAACTTATCTAATGTCTTCTGATCTTTGTTCAAGGCCCAGCTGAGTATCTCCTTGTTTTTATGAAGCCTTTCTGAATTTCTCCAGACCACATCACCACTCCCCTCTGAAATTAGGAGAATATCTATTTTACTCAAATGACACTTCTCAGCCTGGTCTGTATCATTTTGGCCCCGTATACTTGCTTTTGCAGAACAGTGCTCTGTTATTACACCACTGACACATGTAAAAAATAGAAACCTTCATAAGAAACAACCCAGCACCAAGCACTAGCAAGCGGATCGTTCCTGGGGACGTGTTCTTGTACAGTGTTATTTTCATGCAGGCCCATGGGAAAAGTATCTCTTGATCCTCAAAACCAAGAATAGCTGGGCTTCTCCTGAGCTGTTTTGTTTTTATCTTGTGGTCATCATGACTCATGCCTCCCTCTTTTCATAGGCTCAGGGCCAGAATTGCAGCCCACCCCATGCAAAAAGTAAGACTGAATAGCATGTATTTGGGGGGTAAGAGCATTAACTTTTTGTGTCCTGTCTTTATTTTTCTTTCCTTCAGTTTTCTCTTATTTATTTTATAATCCACTGATGCGCATATCTTTGTAAAAAGTTTCAAATGTTTTTTTGAATTTGATGAGGATATATATAAATGGAAAACAAATAATTCCTTGCATGATTTTTTAAATCTTTCAAGAATGTACAAATCTTAAGTAGATACTTGATGCATTTTTACATATGAATGCAGTTGTGTAACCCCCACCTAGCTCAAGATATAGAACATTCCAGAATGCCAGAAATTATGCCACCTTCTTTCATTAGTGATTTATCTTTTATGTGTCTCTGGGGATCTTGGCTCTCCACCTAGTCTCAATGTTGTTTGAGGATAAGATTGTAGAGATTCGTGTTTCACATAGAGCCTAACATGGCTCCCACAGCACAATGCATATTCAGAAAGTATACTGATTGGAGGAAGGGACTTGTTCTTAATGGGGGAAGTGGCGGAGGCTTAGTGTTGACCCAGAGCACCTTGTGTAGCCCTCAGGTAGAGAGCAAAAGCTGTGTGTCCTGTTTGTCCCTGGGTCTCTACTCTCTGTCGCAGGGCCTGGCACCTTGGGGGCCTCAAATGCGTATCTGATTGACTGGAGAAGCCTTTTCATATCTATTACCATCTCCATTTGATGGAGCGTTGAGTCGTTTTTCTAATTCTGGAAGTCAGGCTGGAAAAAAATCACCATGATATCACTGGGCATAATTTCCTTGGAGAGTATTTTTCGGCTGTTCCCTCTTCTCCTTCTAAATAAATGGAAAGAACAGAGGACCCACCCCACCGAGTACCTGCCAACTGGTGTTAAGAAGTTCTGCCACAATTATATACCCTCCCCCCAAGGATTATTTTTCCTCATGTGGAAGGATCTCGGTATATGGAGAAAGCATGTGTACTCGCCAATGGGTGTTCAGTTGGCAGCCCCAGGCCCCACCAGCTCGTTGTTTTCTAACTTTAATGCCTTGGCAAAGAGAAATCTGCAGAGGGGGATGAGAAGAGTCTTTCCTTCTTTGTGCCTAAAGACTGCTTTTTCCTGGACACTGAGAGGAGAATAGTCTTGATTGAGAATTTATTTTGGAGTGAATATTTCCACAGCATGTGAGTGAGGAAAAACACACACACACACACACACACACACACACATACAACAAAACAAGCGCATATTATCAGCAATAATGAATACAAACAATACAAATTTTACAAGAATGATTTTAATTTATTTTAGTCTTCACTCGCTGGGCCATCTGGCAAAGAATCTCATTCCAGAGCAAAAATTGAATGGCAAGGAAGATGGGAAAAGTCATTGTACTGGAAAACTAGGCCAAGGGAAAGAAAAGAAATCCTGGAAGTAGAAGACCGTTGGACCCGGCGACTTCAATGATGAATGTTAGACTGAGTCTGTTGCTGACCATTGAACCTGGTGACTTCAATGATGAGTGTAAGACAGTCTGTCGCTGACTGTTGAACCTGGCGACTTCAGTGATGAGTATTAGACTGAGTCTGTTGCTGATGTCTACCTAGGAATTCACCTAGTTTCTTGAGGACTCAGCTTTCTCACTTGGAAGGAATGTACAACAATCTTTTTGGTCCATTTTCACTTGAAAACAGAAAAATCTCTGATTCTATGTTTTATATAGTAGTTTCCCTTATCCACAGGGGAGGCATCGCAACACCCCAGTGAATGCCTGAAACTGTGGATAGCACCGAACTATTTTTTTTTCCCCAATCACATTGTATAGGGTGGGAAGTGTACACAGTGTGGATATACTGGGCGAAGGGATGATTCACATCCCAGACAGGACAGAGAAGGATGGTATGAGATTTCTTCACACTACTCAAAATGGCATACAACTTAAAATTTAAGAATTCTTTATTGCTGGAATTTTCCACTTGATATTTTTGAATTGTTGTTGGCTATGGGTAACTGATGCTGCAGTCACAGATAAAGGGACATCATTGCTTTTTTTTTTCCCTGAGAATATGAAGAGCACATGATTACCGAATACTGTCATTTATTTTTACTCATTTCTTCTTCTTTCAGATAAAATGATTCTCCTTTATCTGTGGAATGACCAAGGAAGAAAGTACAGTTTAATAGCTAATTTTACAATAGTTGTAGCTGATAGAGAAACAATAGGTTTATCTTTCATTTGATAATCTTAGGATTTATTTTTTCTGAAGGCAGAATTTTGGTTGGTAAAGAGTTAGAGCAAAGGATAACCTTTTGTAGCAAACTTCCTGAAAGAAAGCAAGGGAGGTGAAATTTATATGTTTTAGCCCTGATGAAATATAACTCAGTCTTTGCAAAATGAATTGTATATTTTCACTGGAAAAATTAAGAATTACCTCAGGGCGGAGGTTCAGAAATCTGGCTCCAACTCATAGCTTGTCAAATAGTATGGTTAACGGTTTTTAGAACAATACATCTTATATTCATAGCTTTCTGCTACTAATCTTCTTTTTTAAAAAAAGAAGGTATATAGGGAAAGGTAATAGTACCAACTTTGAATATTGGAGTGTTTTGAGTTATTATTACATATTTATAAATAATGTTCTCCTTCTTTTGGGAAGCTTTCAAATATCCACGTTAATCTTTTTTGCTACCCCATTTAAATTTTATTGCTAGGAATTCAATGTCTCCTATGTTTTAATTCCATGAGTGCTGCACTTGGAGAGGGTACCAACTTTACTGGAAGGTATCAGCTCTACTATGGATATACTTCTGGAAGGCATCCACTCTATTGATTTCTGCTATGGGCCAGGAATTGAGTTAGACCTTTCATATATGTTTCATTCACTTTATTCTCAAAATAAGTCTGGGACACAGTGTCATTATTCTTATTTATTCAGCAAATATATATTGAACATCTATGTGTATCAGGGACCATGCGAGGATCATGGACTGAAAATGTTTGTATCCCCACAAATTCATATGGTGAAGCCTAATCCCTAATGTGATGGTGTTTGGAGGTGGGGATCTTTGGGAAGTGATGAAGTCGTGAGGGCAGACCCCTCATGAATGTCATGAATGGGATTAGTGTCCTTATAAAAGAGGCCCCAGAGAGCTGCTTTGTCCCTTGTGCCATGTGAAGACACAGATGAAAGAAGGCCCTCCACTGAGCCCTCATCAGTCACTGAATATCCCAGTGTCTTGATCTTGAATTTCTCAGCCTATAGAACTGTGAGAAGTAAATTTCTGTTGATTATCAATGACCTAGCTTGTGGTATTTTGTCATAACAGTCTGAACAAACTAAGACAATGGGCAATGGGTAAGTTCCGGCCTTCATGAATGCTAAGAGTTTCGTTGAGAAGATAAAGTATAAGCAAGTAAATCGACAAAATAATTATACTACTATATATTGTTATTGTTCCTATAAAGAAATTATAAAAGGGTACTAGGACTATAATAGCAAGAGATGATCCAGGCTCAGTGATCAGAGAAGGCCTATTGAAGAGCTAAGAGTTGAAAGACGAGAAGTGGCTAGCCCTGTGACCAGCTACAAAGAGTGTTTCTGCTGAGAAAAGTAACACATGCAAAGACCACAAGGTGGGGAAGAACACCGTTTAAGTCACTAAAAGGTGACCTGAGTGGTAAGAAAATACTAAGTGACTAGGAGGAGAATGGCATTAGACAGACAACAGAGACTCAGAGAAGGCAAATAAAATTCCCATATTCACCCAGCAAGAAAGTGGAAGAATGGAAATCAGCCTGCCAGGTTCTATTGCCTCATTATATCTGCCATCCAGTGTGGAAACCAGTTCGAACTATTCCTTTTGTTTGTTTGCTTGTTTTTTGACTATCTTAACCTTTAAAAGGTGATCCAGTTTTTTTATAAATTCACTTCAGCTCTTTGAAGGTGTAGCCATGGGTTGGACACAGTCAACAAGTACTTCTAGAAGACTAAAACTTGTGTGCCTGTTTCCTGGATGACCTAATCTCTGATGTCTCAGTGTTCTTCACCATAGCAAGAATGGATAATTCCAGCTGTGAATCTGCCTTTGCTCGCAGATAAAGCAGAAGTCTCTCCCTGGAAAGCTGATCCTGCATATGTGATGTGTAGAGAAGACGAGACCTTTTTTAGGCTTCTCTTTATGAGGAAAATGGCTAGTGTGGCTTCTCTATTTCGGTCGCTAGACCCTTGATGGCAGCGGATAATGTGTCATATATACTTGAAGTCACCTGGCCTTGTAATTTCTTTGGATCCTATAAAACTGAAGGATTACTTGGAAATGACTGACCTCACTCTCTGGAAAATCTCTATACTCTTTGTTAAGGCCTTATGCATAAACTCATCTGACTAGAAAATGATTCTGTTGTTAAACTCAGCCTCTCCTTACTTGGGAACTGGTGCAAGGCTTCACCAAGAATGGCAAAGAGAAAGAGAAATCCCTCTTTCCAGGTCCTGGCTTGCTTCTCTTCTGATCTGTCGTTCCACACAACCAGAAGCAGTGAGCTTGTCTTCTCCCTGGCTGCTGTGCTTACAGTTCAGATTTTAAAGTACAACGTCTGTGTCTATGTGATTTTGGCTATTTCTGTCCCTATTCCTGTTACTTGTACTCAGATCCATGTGTTCTGGAACTTAAGGAAGTGTGGTTCTTTGCCAATGACTGCATCTGCTTTCTAGTACCCTAGAGTGGCTTCTCTGTCAAGAATGCCGCAGTAGGCAAGATTTTATTTACCACCCTGGATTTAAGTGGGTAGAAAGCAACTACCAGTGTCGTTAGTAAAACACAGCTTCTGAACTGATAGAACATTGAGAAATTCTCTCTAGGCCCTTTCCTTTCAACTCAGGCCAAGCCATTTCATGTACCAAGTGGCTCTGGAGTGACATAAGGAAACTTTACCTCTTTCCTTGCTTATGGTTGAAGCCTGTGGCCTGTTCAGTTAATTTCCACCTTTGTGTTTTCTCATTCTGTCCCTATTTTATGAATTCTTCATCCTTCAGCTTCGTGTCCTCTCTTCTTGGATCTGATGGCATATTGGGCTTCCCTGGCTTTCAACTTTGGCTCTCTTTCTAAATAAGACCTACCTCCTGTTTCTCTGTGTTCTTGCTATTTCACATAACCAGCCCATATTATTTTGATTCCAGGAATTCTCAAAATCTGGCCTGATTGTCCAGTACTATAGCCGACTTCCTCACTAGGAAAAAGTAATCAAAATATTTTCCATAATACTGTCGGACAGCATTTCCCAAACTGTGTTTTCCTATTAGTATGGAGTCATGAGATAATCCATATAAAAATGCATGCAAACCTTGTTTTATTGGGATTTTCTTTTTTGAGCTTCACAGATACTGCATTTTTTACTAAATAAAGGTTTGTGACAACTCTGTGTGTATTGGCATGATTTTTCCAACAGCGTGTGCTCACTTCATGTCTCTGTGTCACATTTTGTTAATTCTCACAATATTTAAAAACTTTTCATTATTATTGTGACTATTATGGTCACCTATGATCAGTGATCTTTGATGTTATATTATAATTGTTTTGAGACTCCATGATCACGTCCATATAAGATGGCAAATGTAATGAATAAACATTGTATGGGTTCTGACTGCCCCATTGACGGACCATTCTCCCATCTCTCTCTTTCTCTTGGGACCTCCCTATTTTCTGTGATTCAACAATATTGAAATTAGGGCAATTAATAACCCTACAATAGCCCTTAAGTGTCCAAATGAAAGGAAGAGCCACACCTCTCACACTTGAAATCAAAAGCTAGAAAAGATTGAGCTTAGTGAGGAAGGTGTGTCAAAAGACATGCTGGATCTCATGTATCCAACAGTTAGCCAAGTTGTGAATGCAGAGGAAAACTTTTTGAAGGAAATTAAAAATGCTTCCCCAGTGAACACACATATGATAAAATCATGAAGCAGGCTTATTGCTGATATGGAAAACATTTTAGTAGTCAGGACAGAAGACCAAACTAGCCACAACATTCCCTTAACCCAAAGTCTAATCCAGAGCAAGACTCTAACTTTTCAACTCTATGAAGGTTGAGACAGGTACGGAAGCTGCCGAAGAAAAGTTTGGAGCTAGGAGAAGTTGGTTCATAAAGTTTAAGAAAAAAAAAGCCATCTCTATAACAAAAAAAATGCAAGGTAAAGCAGCAGGTGCTGATGGAGAAGCTGTAGCAAGTTATCCAGGAGATCCAGCTAAGATCACTGATGAAGGTGGCTCCATTAAACAACTCATTTTCAATGTAAATGAAATAGCCTTTCATTGGAAAATGAGGCCATCTAGGACTTTCATAGCAAAAGAAGTGAAGTCAATGACAGGCTTCAAAGCTTAGAAGGATGGGCCGATTCTCTTGATAAGAGGTAATGCAGCTGCTGACTTAAAGTTGAAACCAGTGCTCATTTGCCATTCAGAAATTTCTGGGACTCCTTAAGAGTTATACCACATTTGTTCTGCCTGTGCTCTAGAAATAAAACCACAAAACCTGAATGATAGCACATCTGTCTATAGCATGGGTTCCTGAATATTTTAAGTCCACTGTTGAGAACTACTGAAAGGAATCAAAAAAGATTGTTTTCAAAATATTACTGATCATTGACAATGTACCTGGTTGCCCAATAACTCTGATGAAGATGCACACAATTATTGTAGTTTTCATGCCTGCTTCTGTATCCATAGATCAAGGAATTATTTCAACTTTCAAGCTGTATTACTTAAAAAATACATTTCATAAAATTATAGCTGCCATCTATCAGTAATTCCTCTGATGGACTTGGGCAAAGTAAATGGAAAACCTCCTGGAAAGGATTCATCATTCTAGATGTCATTAAGAACATTCGTGATTCCCAGGAAGAGGTCAAAATGTCAACATTAACAGGAGTTTGGAACAAGGCGATTCCAGTCTTCATGGGTGACTTGGAGGAGTTTGAGACTTTAGTCTTGAACAGAAGCCACTGCAAATGTGGTGGGAATAGCAAGATAATAAGAGAGCTATAAGCAGAGGTAGAGTCTAAAAATATGACTGAATTGCTACAATCTCATAATAAAACTTGAAAAAATGAGAAGTTGCTTTTTGTGGATGGGCAAAGAAAGTGATTTCTTGAGATAGAAACTATTCCTGGTGAAGATGCTGTGAAAATTGTTGAAGTGATGAAAAGGATTTAGAATATTACATAAACTTAGTTGATAAAGCAGAGGCAGGGTTTAAGAGGACTGACTCCAGCTTTGAAAGTCCTACCCTGGATCTAATTCTATCAGATAGCATTCTTTGCTGCAGAGGAATCTTTCATGACTGGAACAATTAATGTAGCAAACTTCTTTGTTGTCTTATTTTAAGAAATTGCCACAGCCACCCCAACATTTAGCAATCACCATCTTGGTCAGTCAGCAGCCATCAACATTGAGGTAATTTTTAATTAAGGTATGTATATTATTTTTAGACATAATGCTGTTGTACACTTAATATTGTAGTGTAAACATAACTTTCATATATACTGGGAAACCAAAAACTTTGTATGACATATTATTGTGATGTTCACTCCATTGCGATTAGTTGGAACCAAACTGGCAATATCTCTGAGGTATGCCTGTAATTAATTTTAAAAATATGAAGTGTAGCCCTAGTGAATACATGATGGCAATACGTGATGCACAATATCAAAATAAAGTCCTTAAGAATTTTTGGAGAAAATTTTTTAAATGCTTAGTGTATTTTACCAGAAATTTTCCAAATTTTTCTGACTGTGAGTCTTGTTTTCAAATATTCAAAATAATGCTGCCAGGTAACTAGTATTGCAAGAACCATGCATTAGAAATGTTACTCCATGGCAACTTACTTTGTTGTACTATTAAGTGTATTACTGTTCTTTCTATGTGCAAAAGCCTGGTGATTTGCATTTAAACAATTTCATCCTCATTTACATGTAAGCAAATATCTCTGGATTCTCCAGCAATTTAGATCTTACGCAACAGATATTTAGATAGGAAGAAAACCAAAGGGCAAGTTCAAAAATTTAAATGGCTATAAAATTATAAATTGGTTTGAGCACTTCAGGATTTCACTTCTAGGGTTTTTTGGGGGGTTTAGAGTACATTCTCTGCCATTCCTTATTCTCAAACTGACTCCAAATTCTTACACTTTGCAATTAATTTTTGTACCTGGAATAGGGGAGAGGGTAATCTCCTTTGTTTAGAATTCCCTTCCTGGTAATAAATCAAATTTCCCAGAGCCAAGATTATACAACAATATTGCTAGGAAGAGTACATGTTTTGCAACTTGATAGAATCTACACCTTTTAGTGCCTCTTATGGTTATGGAAATAAGAGGCTAAAGTGTAAGAGAGGAGTGAAGCTACAGTTGGGAAAAGGTATATCATTTGTTCTAATTTAAACAATTTTGTGATTGGTAAATCAATTTTTAAAGAGTTCTGGACAGAACAAATGAATATGCAAATAAACGTGTCGATGTGTTTGGAGTCCAGGCTTCTCACTGAGAAAGAAGAGACAGAAAATATGGAAGAGGATAGACAATAAAGTATCTTGTGGTGGTGAGTTGAAATTGGGGGTGCTGACATGAACTCATAATTTCTAAGATGTGGATATACATGACATGTGCATGAATATATGTATGTGTGTGCATGTATGTATATAGATTTGTAAGTTGTGAATCCATTTGTCTAAGTACATGTTCCTAGCTCTGTCTTCTGAAAGCATCAAGAAGCGAAAACATTCCAGTTAGATTCACCTAGTACCTAGCTCATGGTCTGTAATACTATTTACCACAAAAAGAACTTCAACTACTTGGCTGATTCCAGGGTTGGAACTGGGTAGATACAGATGAGACTAGAACATACCGTTATTTTATAAAGTAGGTGACATAGAATGGGGACCCCAGCTAAATGAGGCCAAGTGAATTCTTGGCTTCATGCAGGATGGAATTCAAGAGCAAGCCAATAAAGTCAAGCAAAATTAAGCTTATTAAAAGAAGAGAGGGTCAGAAAGAAGGCTACTGTATTGCTGGAACAGCTCCCATACAGCGCTGGGGTTTTAGCTGGAAAACAAGAGTAAGTTTATTGAAATGACAGAGAGCAGGTTGCTCCATGGAGTGGGTCTGTAGGAAGAACAACTGCCATACATTGCTGGGGTTTTGTTTTTATAGCTATTTCTTGATTAAATGCTAAGTAGGAGGTAGAATAGTCATGGGTTTCTTGGGAAAGAGGCAGAGATTTCTAAGAACTGAGGTTTCTTCCAGTTTGTTACTATCAATGGGCAGGGTCAGAACTGTCACGGTGCTGTAGGGTGTGTCATATAGCATGCTAATATATTATAATGCACATCTAATTAGGGGCAACATTGGGTAGCAGGCAAATTAGTTGCCATCTTGGTTCTTGCTGGCTCTAACCAGTTTTCACCCACATCTTGCTTATCTCTGGGGGGGCTCTGAAAACCAGGCTGTTCACCCATCTAGAGAAACTGTCACAGCCACCTGTCCTAAGAAATTGGCTTTGTTGTTTATCTTAGGAAACTAGTTCTGTCTAACTCCTATCTTATAGGGAAGAGCTCAAAAGATAAGAAGGAAAGCTGGGCATGATGGCTGACGCCCAGCAGCCCAGCACTTTGGGAGGCCAAGGCAAGAGGACTGCTTGAGCCCAGGAGTTCAAGACCAGCCTAGGTGACATAACCAGAGCTGTCTCTACAAAAAGCAATCAGAAAATTAGCCAGGCAGGGTGATGCATGCCAGTAGTCCCAGCTACTCAGGAGGCTGAGGTGGAAGAATCACCTGAGCCCAGGAGGTGGAGGCTTCAGTGAGCCATGATCATGCCATTGTACTCCAGCATAGGCAACAGAGTGAGACTATGATGAAAAAAAAAGAGAGGGAAATACCAAGAGGACAGAGCCTTAGGAATAGGCCTTTTCTTACCAAATCTGGGGCAATTCGATCATCAACATTATTTAGTACTGCAGTGAATTGCAAACTATTGAAAATAGAAATTCATGAGTTCATATCAATAATAAATAGATAAATAACAAATAAATGAGAATAAAGGCAGAGTTGCTGCTTATAGTAGATTGCTCAGGAAAATCAGCATTTTCCTAGCCACAAAAAAATGAAATACCTTGGCATCTTCCTAACCAAAGAAGTGAAATATTTGAATCATTTTCCCCACAAACTGCTTATGAGTTTCAAGAGAAAAATAATAATAATTGATTATACAGTGAAAAATTTAGATAGCCCTTTGGGTGATCAAAATTAATATCATCATTGAGAGGCAGACTGCCACTTGAATATGTCTCGTTGTGTTATCTATGTGGTTGTCCAGCTGAAATATGAATGTTATCAAGAGAAAGCAACAGACAAACCCAAAAAAGGAAACAACCTTTATTTTTTAAAAAAAAGTAGAAAGTGATTGTATTCTTCAAAAATGTCAGGGTTCTGAAAGACAAAGAGTTTTGGAATATTCCTGATTAAAGAAGATAAAAGAGACATGACAACTACACATAATATGTGACTCTCAACTAAAACCTGTATTTGGGGGAAGGGAATGCTATGTAAGATATTATTAGATCAATTGAAAAACTGAAATACAGATGTCAAATTATCAATAAAATCAATAAAACTTTAACTGAGGTTGATAACTTTGTTATGACTATTCTTTTTTTTTTTTTTTTATTGAGCTGGAGTCTCACTCTGTCACCCAGGCTGGAATGCAGTGGTGCGCTCACAGCCACCGCAGCCTCAACCTGCTGGGCTCAGGTGATCTTTCCACCTCAGCCTTCCAAGTAGCTGGAACCACAGGCGTGTGCTACCATGCCTGGCTAATTTTTTGATTTATTGCAGAGATGAGGTCTCACCAAGTTGTCCAGGCTGCTCTCGAACCCGTGGGCTCAGGCAATCCTCTCACCTCGGCCTCCCAAAGTGCTGGGATTATAGGCGTGAGCCACCTCGCCCGGTCTGTTAGGATTATTCTTAATGAAATCCATACTAAAAGTACTTAGAGGTAAAGGGTGACAGTGTGAGCAACTTAACTACAAATGGTTCATTAAAAATATTATCTATCTATCTATCTCTCATTATCTATCTAGCAATTGATAAAGTAAATGGAGTAAGATTTTATTATTATAATAATAACAGAAGAATATAGGCTAAAGGGCTTATGGATATTCTTTGTACTGTTCTTATTCTTGCAAGTTTTCTCAAAGCTTGAAAGTATTTCCAGATTTTAAAAAGATAAACACTTAAAAAATATTATTACCAATTACGCTATCATATGTGTTGATATTTATGCTATGTATAAAGATATATACACAGAAATCCAGAAGTGAGGGTAACTGTAGCCTAACTGGGATTTTATAAACCCTGTGGGAGAAATTTTAGTGAAAAACTTCAAAATGTTATTCTCACATGATTAAGACTATTTTAAAAAGAGAGAGACCCAGGTCTCACAAAGCATCACCACTAGTTAGGCAAGTAACTGAGAAACAGAAAGAAAATGATAGTTTGTGGCCTGGGATGAATGTTTCTACATATGACACTTTGTAGTATCATTCTAATGTCCTCCAATCTAGTCACTGGGAAATTTTCACAGATTTCTAGGGACAAGGACTCTATAAAACAGGATAATCAAAGCTACTTTTCTATAAGCGCATGAAAAATGTAAAAGTATAACTTTTATGGGGACAAAGCGCCTCCCCATTTCACTCAAAGCATGGCCAGCAGCTCAAGTAAAGCACCTGGATCAGTGTGGGCAGCCAAGTGTTTCGCCAGGTCAGCGCTGCAGCCAGGAGAGAGGTGTCGCTGATCCACACACTCACTGTGGCAGCAACCCAGACAGATGAGCTGCAGAAAATAAAGAGTGGCAGAATCACTCAGCAACAGAATTGTCACTGCCTGCGTAGCACCCCCTATCCCCGCCTCCAAAGGTGTGAATGACCCCAAGTTCTACCTGGCGAAGGGAACATCCCCTGATTCTTGGGGTAAAATTCAGAACCAAAGACTATCGTCCACACCATCTTTGTTTTTCCTCACCTCCTTTCATGGCGATCGTGACCTTTGCCCACCCTTGAGCCCAAGAAGCTGTGACCTTGGTAGGCAAAGTTGCATCTGCTGTTTAACAAGTAGCCTTGGACACCAATTTCTTGTACCACCTCATTCCAAATTCAGCTAGGGCTCGAGTAGGATTGTTCTCGATTTGGAATGACGCCCCAAATCTCACATACCCCACTTGGGAGCCTCACCGGAGTGTGTGGAGGGAAATGCCAAGAAAACCTTTTCTGAATGGCAGCCTCACTGGAGTTGGGAGAAAAGTCTGTTCTTTTTCTTTTGGCGCCCTCCTTTGCTTGGCAGATGCCGACACAAATAGCATACACCTGTGCTCGAGAAACATGCTCTGACACTTGTCCCCAAAATAGTCACAGAATGTGGCCCAGCAAGGGTACACCTTTGCTGGGTGCTATCTCCGAAAAGAACAAGTTGCAAAACCTTACACATTTGCCTAAGGAACTGCCTCCGCCTCCAACCACATGACCTGTACATATGCACCGCTGAAAAGGAATATTCTCTCACAGACTTCACAAGCATTAACAGATCTCTGAGCCTTTAAGTTTGACTGACTCTATTTATACTTTCCTCATGTCACTGACTGCTCTGAACTAGACAGAAAGATTTAGAGCTGTGCCATGTATAGATGACAGCTCTTTTAAATACTGGAGGTGAAGCCAGAAACATTCTCATAAGAGACACTTGGAGATTATTGTGGCCGTTCAGGCAGATGTGCTCAGACATCTCTGAGCAAAGCTTAGAGATACTATTGTGTAGATCATCACCATTCAGAGGGGGAGAGAGGTTATGCTCTCCTTGTGGGACGTTGCACTTGGTTTCAGGGTGAGTTTAAAGCGATGGCAACGATGGACCGCAGCTGGTGTACTGCAGTTCAAAACTTCTAGAGTTGTGGTTTCCACGAGGGTGGGTCAGTATGGCGATGCTTCTGAGGCCCAGAAGTTTCTTCTGTAGAAGGCAGATTTTGAGCAAGGAGAGAAAAAGTTAGAGAAAGCGGTTGTTGGATTCACTAAAATATCTGGGATAACTTCAAATGTATGAAGTTTATTTTTTAACTATACCTTGGGAAGTGTAATTCATCAACATACTCAGTAGAAAATTGTTGGAATATCCACTGTGGTCTGGCCACTGTACCGGGCTCGTACAAAGATGAAGGCACAGTGTCTGTCTGAAGTAGTTCTCGGTGAGAAAACCCACAAACAGACCATTAACGGGCATTGTGCAATGATTGGGAGCACCAATTTGCACATGGGAGCACCAAGGAGGGCCAAGTAGCAGAGTCTGGGAAAACATCTCGTAGGAGGCAGGCAGCCCATCCGCCGGATGTTAAAGGATTTATCTGACTTCACCAAAACTTAGCTAAAGACACAACATGAGTACAGGCTACAGGTGTGTCAGTGGTGATCAGGGTTGATGGCAGGAAGGGCAGATGATCGGCCTGAGTCGGGAACAGAGACACTGGTGTGCCAGTCCTCAGAGATAATAGTGAGGAAACTTCTAGAGTCATACCGCAGAAGGTGTGGATTCAGCAGAAAACACTAAGCTGAGCAGACACTCGGCTGTCTGTCTTCTCTAGCTGAATTGTAAAGAAGAAGATTTAGGCAGGACTGCTGTCCTTAGCGAGGGAATCTGCAGGAGTCCCACGGCAAGGTGACAAGGGTCTGAATAACATAAGCAGGAGTAGGGACAGACAGGAAGGCAGATATAACCAGCAAGAGTCAGTAATTAGTCCAGGTAGAGGAAGAAGACACACTGGTGAGGAAAATGTAGCTTCAATCCAAATTCTACCTTTCTTCATTATGTAGAAGATATTAGGTAACATTACTCTATCACTCTGTAAAAACGAGTATGGCAAAGACCAGACATCTTACATGCCTTTCAGATCTTAAAACAGACCGAGCTCTTCCCTGCTTCAGAACTTTTGTGCATACTGTTTCCTCTGCCTGAAATAAGAAATTATCTGTTTTCATGTTGTCTTTTGCTCATGCTTCAGGCTTAGGTTGAAAGGTCATCTACTCAGCGAGTGGCTTTTGTGACTACCCTAGGTAGGTTGGTGCCCTTCCTTATTATTCTTTTTACCTCCACTCTGTCCACATTCTACAAGACATGTAACATTATTTCTAATCATACTAATATTTGTTTATTTGTTGGCAACAAGAATTTCTAATGTATTCCCAGGGCTGGCATACAGTAGTCAGTCAACTAACAGTTGTTTGAATAGTGCTGCAGCTTAAGCAATGGTTGAACCCTGTGGTCCTAGCCAGCCAGTACCAGATGTGACCTGGGGATCCCCACAGGTGATGAGGTAAGGATGTGCATGCTATGGGCTGAACTGTGTTCCCCTACCAAAGATATGTTGAAATCCTAACCTTCAGTCCCTCAGAATGTGACCTTACTTGGAAACAGAGTTTTAAGAAGGTAATCAAGCTAAAGTGAGGTGATTAGGATTGGATTTATTCCAATATGACAGTAAGCTTCTAAGAAATTGAAATCTGGACACAGAGACAGACATAGAGGGAAGATGACGTGATGAGACATGGGGAGAAGACAGCTGTCTACAAGCCAAAGGATGCCCGAGGCTGCCAGAAGTGAGGAGAGCACCCTGGGACAGATCCTTCTCTGGGGCCTTGGGAAGAAGCACGGCCTTGTCGACACCTTAATTGTGGACTTCTAGCCTCCAGAACTGTGAGACAATAAGTTCTAAGCCACCCAGTTTGTGATAATTTGTGATAGTAGCCCTAGGAAATTATAGAGTATAATTCAGAGGGTGGTCGATATCCTGGGTTTATAAAGGTAGGACTAAATGAGCTTGTAAGATTCAGGTCTAGAGGTTAATTTGACTCCCATTTTTACCCACAAGCTGGTGAGGTTTGGGGATGTTTTTTAACCCCTTGTTGTACCTCAATCCTGTAAGAGTCTATATTCTGAACAACGAGTGCTAAGACGCAGCCTGTGGGAAAATGAGTTGATAATCCTTGAAAATCTGGGCAGAAATAATTAGTTTGTCACTCTTCAGACCAAGAGCAGTGAAATCATATGGAACAAATGGCATAATTATGCTAATAGTGACTGATTTTATATTAAATATAGGCAAGAGAATATCTACTGAGAACTTTGAATAAGTGTGTTCTCACAAACGAATTCATGATTGAAGCACCTAAGTCACACTTTCTTTTTTTTTTTGAGTTGGAGTCTCACTCCATCGCCCAGACTGGAGTGCAGTGGCCGCTCCCGGCCACCGCAGCCTCGACCTGCTGGGCTCCGGCGATCCTTCCGCCTCAGCCTTCCAAGTAGCTGGAACTACAGGC
>CAUYQG010080549.1:0-16613 GCA_963574415.1 Tarsius wallacei
ACAGAAACAAAGACCTGAATACCGAATGTTCTCACTCATAAGTGGAACCTGAACATTAATCACATTTGCACAAGGGAGGGATCAGCAGTCGATGGACATTGCCAGGAGAAGGAGGAAGGGCAGGGGCATGTAACATCACAAAGGGTACTTGGTCCTTAACCAGGGGAAGTGAGAGCCAGTTGGAGGCTGAAACTTCACCTGCACTCAGCCTGCTTATGTATCTAATCCGACTTGTACCCCACATCTCTATAATAAAAAACAACCAAATAAACAATAAAAAACAAAGTATACTTTTGTTATAGTAATCACAAAAAATCACAATTGTGATTACTGTAATTTTACCCAAGCATAAGAAATTCAGAAAACGATTAAAGTTTCACATAAAGGGATAGTAAAGTATTTGTGGAATACCAGATCGAAGGGAAGGTCATTACAACCTGGAACAGAGTGCAGTGAAACTACATTTCTGACTGATCCAATGAGGCAGAGTTGTGCTAAGTGGTATCTTAGCCCAGAGACAAGGTACCCTACCTCAGTCAATGCAGTCTGACCATGTACACAAAGATATGCTGAAGTAGCAGTAAGGGTAGTATAGAGCCACATGGCAGAGAGAAAGCTGTAGAATAAAAGCCAGAAGAGTTTTAGTCCACAAAGTTTCCTATAAGTCACCCCCAATACTGGCCAACAGTGTGCCAATGTGTGGAGGTACAGAGTTTTACTAACTCTTTTCCAGATTTCTTTGGAACCTTATTTCATTTGTTTTCAGGTCTTGCACATGCCCATCACTTCTCTGTCTATGAGCTTGTTTACCCTCTCTTCCAGTAAACAATGTTGCTTATTCACAGACTGAATTTACTTCACCTCCTTTACCCCTGGGTTTCTCTCAAAGAAAAAGTCCTGTACGCACAGAAAGCTCAATTGATTAAAGTTGTTGATGGTTCTGTTGCTCACATTTGATGTCTGCATTGCAAATCTGACTCAGAGATTATTCCCAAGTTGATTCTGAGTTCTCTTAAATAGTTACATGTGTAAGTTCTTCAATAATGCTTATTATAAACCTTTTCCAAAAAATTACAACAAAACTCTTAACAAAAGCTTTACCTGAAATTAGATGCTGAAAAAGCAAAAGGGAGATATATGACAGCGATTTGGTTGTATGTGTGAGCCAGCTTTTATTTCCCGGCTAGGAAAAATAATCAAGACTCTTCAAACAGAAACTGATGCTATTTTTTTCAACCTTGTCTTAGAACTAGCCAAATATTTTGTATATACGTTTTAATAATTGACATCAGCATTAGGAAGTATTTTTATTTTGTTAAGTGGGGAAATAAGACAGAAAAAGCCCTCTGAGTTCTTAAAGTTTTCCTACCTTGGTAGATCTCAAATAAGAACAAGTGCATAGGATGAAATGATCATGGTCATGAACCTGTGGTACCTACTAAGCATAAATGTAAAAGGAGAGTTTTCATGAGCTGTGTCAGTAATTCTCAAAGCAAGGTCCATGTGCTAACATGCCTTCAGAGAGTGAAAGCCAGCTTGGTTAAGATGGCAGGATGTGACTGTTGCTGCAAAGTTACGGAGGCTCTGACGTGTGGCCAGAAGAGTGTTAACTCCTCAAGGTCTAAGAATGCCAGAACAAGTCCTTCAAAGTCAAGCCAAATCAAAGGTAGATACAGTAGAAGTAGTAGTAGTAATAGTTTAGCTTTAGAATGATCAAAAGAGAAATTATTCAGTCAATTAAAGAAACTACTATTTGAGTGCTGATGTGCACTGTTACTACCTTTGCATAACTTAAACAATCATCTTTTGAGTGACTACGGTGTGTCCTATACTGTTATATATTGTTACAGGCTTTTCCAAATATAAACAGCAAAACAATACAGATAGGATCCCAGTCCCCACAGAACTTATGTTTAGCAGACAAGGTAGACAATAAACAAAATTAAGTGGTTAGATTGTGCGGTATGTCAGATGTTGATATGTGCTAAGTAGCAAGGAAAGAAGGTGTGGAGGGAGGGCAGAGGGGTGCAATTCTGAATGAGATAGAGTCAGATAAAGTGTCTCTGAGAACTTAATCTTTAAACAAAGACTTAAAAGAATAGAGAGAGCAAGGAATATTTACCTTTGGGAAGACAAAAGAATTCCAGGCCAAGGGTAGTAAGCCAGGCGAGATGCAAGGAGAATAGTGGAAGACTGGATCTTGTCCTAGAGGAACTTACTATCTGGTTGGGTAGAAAAAAACATATGAAACTTCCATGATACCTTGTGCTTAACTCTTGGTGATTTCCACACAGTACTTTTTTCATATTGTATTTTAATTGTCCTGTTATTTCTCTGTCTTCTTCTACTAGACTATGAGCATACTGAGATAGGAGTCATATCGATTTTTTTGTATCCTCAATATTAAGCACAATACCAGGCAGAGTAGGTACCCAATAAACTAAGGATCATTAGTCAATTTAAGGAGCAATCCTGAATACTATATTGTCAATTTAAGGAACAATATTGTAGAATCATTTAAGGAATTTTCAAGCTACAAATTTCTCCAGAAGTGTATAAATGGAAAAAAAAAGAAATTGAGAGCTGGAATTGCCAGGGTAGGCTTGATGGTGGAAAATGCACTTCAGATTACTTCTGGTAATGGATTAGAATGAGGGATGAGAATGAGAGAAGTAATTCTCTCCTTCAGCATCACTGAGTTAGACAACCTCTTTAAAATGCAAGCTTGGGAGATCTCAAAAGTGTCCCATTTTTCAGATGTAACACTGAGGAATTAGCAAATGTGAGATTAAACTCATCATAGAAAAGACTTAAGCTTGAAGAATAGAATCCAGATTTCCTAAATCCCTATCGCACTGAAGTTGTTGGCTAATCACTCCTTCTGGGAGTCAGTATTTGATTACTTCAGTCCTGTGAAATCAGTGAGGCTAGAGAAAACTAGTGACAAACTTTAATCAAAATCTTAATCCCAAAATTTAAAATGACAGAATCTTGGTTCAGTGAATCTGAGAAGCAGACACTCCTCAGTGCACTAAAACATTAGGAAAAAGCCTTGTCAAGTGCCTTTCTAGTACCATCATCATTTATTTGGTTATTATCTGGTCAGCGTGCAGATTTATATTCTGGCCCCTTCTATGCTTGAATATAAAAATTTTTTCTGCCAATTTTGCCAATTTCTATTTATCAGTCATTGATTTTTCTAGTGTGTTTCTAAATGGAGCTTGAAATTAACATGGCTTTTCCTTTTATTCACTTTCCTGTATCCTGGAAGCATCAATAACCAGTCCAAAAAGTGGACCTGATTTGTGGGTAGAGGACAAGTGTTGCCATTGGAACGAACCTATTCTGGCATTCATAGCAAGGTTAGTGAATATCTTTCCTGGTGAGGAAAGAAAAACATGTTCCATCCCATTTACCCTGCCCATGACCCTATGCACATCCTAAGTTTCACAGAGAAAGATAAAAGATTCAAAACATACTTTAGATGGACAAAGTAGATATTGGGAAAGAACTTTGAACCAAAAGTGGAACTGAGGGAATGGCATTCATGTCTCTCTATTTGGATCCAGCTAATTTGACAGTAATGATGAAAGTTCTTATAATATCGATAAATGATTTTTTAAGAGTATATACAATAAGGAAAAACTGCCTAAGAATTTCCAAACCTATGTATGTATATATAGGTATAAATATCTCAAAATGACTAATTTCTTTCTTTTTTTTAAAGCAGTTTTTATTAAGAGGACAGAAAAGCTACCACAGTGAGAGAGGACCTTAGGGTGCTGCCCATAACTTCTTTTTATTTTTTCCAAAGTTCTGTTCCTGTTTCTTTACCAGCTGCAACTTAAGAGATGGAATGCTATAGTTCTATACATTTCCTATGTTCTGAGATAATTTTCAAAGGGACTATCTACTGGAGTTTTGTGCAGGCTTCTTTCCTAAAATACTAATAAAGATTGTATAATAGTAAGTACCTTAGTCTTAAATTTCCTCAATTAAAGTAGATTCTTTTGGAATAACTATTAATTGCTAATTTTTTAAAGATAGGTAATATCTCAGCTACTATTATAACTACTTTAAAAAATAATAAAATTAACCTAGTCAGCAATAATGTGAGATAGATATTATTATTATTATATTTGACAGATGAAAAATTGAAAAACAGAGATGAAAGTTATCAGTCCAGTCTCACAAAGCTAGTAGGTGGTCAGATTTCAAATCCAGAAGGTCTCTCTCTGGAACCAACTCCTAATCACTGTTCAGGTCTTTTCTACTTTATGTTTTACCTTTAGAATCTCCCACCTCATTTCTTGTGCTCTATTCTTTTGTTCCTGATGGCATATTTCCTTTCCATTTACATTTTTGCTTAAAAATCTTATAATTCCTAGAGCATCCTAGAAAGATGGCAACATAGAAAGCCCCAAAAATCTGTCTCTCTGTAGAGACAACAATTACATTGGCAGAATGAGTCTGATGTAACTATTTTGAAACTCTAGAGTCTATTGAAGTCTTGCAACTTTCAGTGGAAGGCTTGAATAATAAATTTCAGTTCATTTCCGTTCATTTTAGCTCTTTAGTATAGCAGGTAAAATCTAGCAGACATATACAGCATACTCAACCCAACAACAACAGAATATCAATCTTAATTGTACATGGGACATTTTCCAGGATAGACCATAAGTTAGACCACAAATTAAAACTTAGTCATTTTTAAAAGGTATATATCATACAAAGTATCTTCTCCAACCATAATGAAATAGTTAAAAATTAATAACTAAAAGAAAACTTGAAAATTTAGTAATTTGCAGACATAAAACAACACTGTCTTTATTTTTTATTTTATTTTATTTATTTATTTTTTTGAGTTGGAGTCTCCCTCTGTCGCCCAGACTGGAGCGCAGTGGCCGCTCTCGGCCACCGCAGCCTCGACCTGCGGGGCTCCAGCGATCCTTCTGCCTCAGCCTTCCAAGTAGCTTGAACTACAGGCGCGCACTACCACCTCCGGCTGATTTTTGATTTATTGTAGAGATAAGGTCTCGCCAAGTTGCCCGGGCGGGTCTTGAACCCGCGGGCTCAGGCATTCCACTCACCTCAGCCTCCCAAGGCACAGGATTACAGGCTGAGCCACCGAGCCCGGCAACACTGTCTTTAAAAAGTCAACAGATTAAAGAAAAAAATCACAAGAGAAATTAGAAAATACATAGAGACAAATGAAAATAAAAATACCATACAAAAATTTACAAGATGCAACTAAAGTGAATCTAAGGAGGAAAGTTTTAGCTATAAATACTTACATAAAAAAGAGGAAAGATCTTAAGTCAACAACCTATATTTCCAATTTAAGTAACTAGGGGGAAAAAAGGAAAAAAACTAAACTTAAAGCTACCAGAATAGACAAAATAATAAAGATTATAGAAGAGATAAATGGAATAAGCAATAGAAAAACAATAGAGGAAACCAATGAAACAAAAAAGTTGACTCTGAAAAGATAAACCAAACAGACACACCTCTAGCTAAATTGCCTAAGAAAAGTAGAATACTCAAATTACTGAAATCAGAAATGAAAATGGGGATATTACTATCGATTTTACATAGGTGAAAAAGATTAAAAGAAAGTATTATGAATGTGCAACAAGAAATCAGATAACCTTGATTAAATGACTATATTTCTAGACATGCAAAACCTATTAACACCACAAGCACAGAGGGCTAGATTAGCTGAATAGACCGATAGCTGATAAGGAGATTGTATCGGTAATTAAAATCTCCCAACAAAGTAAAGTTCTGGAGCAGAGGGCTTCACTGTTGAATTCCACTGTACCCATGCACATACATACTAACATCAATCTTTCTCAACCATTTTCAAAATAACTGAAGAAAAGTCAACATTGCCTAACTTATTCTATGAGGTTAGCATTACCTTGATATGAAAGCAAGAGCACCGTAAGAAAACTATAAACCAATATCCCTGATAAATATTGATAAGAAAATTCTCAGGAACTTAAAAAATTCTTATAGCCAAATTAATTTAGTAGTATATTAAAGGGATTATGCACCAAGAGCAAGTTAGATTTATTCCTGGAATGCAAGGAATATTCAACACATAAACATGTAACTATGCACTACACCACAATTACAGAATTTTTTTAAAAATGTGATTCTCTCAATAGATGCAGAAAAAACATTTGAAAAATTTCACAACCTTTTTTATGATAAAACAACACCCAACAAACCTGAAATAGAAACTATTTCATATATATGAAAACCCACAAGAAATAAACTAAAAATCTCAAGAAATAAGAGACATATGTGTATATCTTCTTTGGAGAAAGTCAATTCAAGTCCTTATTTTTGAATCAGATTGTTTGAGGTTTTTTGTTGTTGAGTTTTAGGAGTTCTCTATATATTCTGGATATGAATGCATTTTCAGATGTGGTTTGCAAATATTTTCTCTCATGCTGTGTGTTTACTGTTAATTTGTTTATAGAGCTTTTTGAGTCATAGTTTAAAAATCATTTTAAAGGAACAACTCAGATTATCTCTGTTTCCAAGTGATTTGGTCTTGCGTGTAGAAAACCATGAAAATTATACAAAATGTTTAAATTGATATAGTAAATTTAAAAAATAGGATACAAAATCAACACACAAAATTAGTTTCATTTCTATAACTAACCACATGTAACTTGAAAAGAAAATTTACAAAGCAATTCTATTTATGGTAGCAACAAAGAGAATAAAATACTTATTCCTTAACTTAATCAAGAAGGAAAAGGACTTGCACAAAGTATTGCTGAAAGACATTTTAAAGGATATAAGTAAATGCAAAGACATAACATGTTTAGAAATTGGAAGAATTAATATTGTTGCAATGTTAATACTTCCCAGAGCAATCTACAGAATAAATGCAATTTCTACTAAGATCCCCATGATGACTTTTTTGTTCCAGGAATAAAAAAATCCTAAAATTCATGTGAAATCTCAAAGAATCCAAACAAAGCTGTAGAACTCACATTTCCTGATTTGAAAAGTACAAATATTCAGTAATCCAAATAGTTTGGTACTGGCATAAGGACAGACATAGAACGATGGAATAAAATAAAGACACCTGAAACTCTCATGTACTTGGTTAAATTACTTTCAACAGTGGTGCCAAGATTATTCAATGAGGAAAGAAAACTTATTTCAACAAATGGTGCTGGGAAAATTAAAACTCCACATGCAAAATAATGAAGTTGGATGCTTACCTCACACCATATACAAAAAGTAATTCCAAATGAATAGAAGAACTAAATGAAAGACCTAAAATTATAAACCATAGGAAGAAAAGACTGGGCAAAAGCTTTACAACATTCACTTTGGTGATGATTTCTTAGATATGACATCAGAGGCACAAGCAACAACAATTACAAAATTACAAATAAAAGAATAACAAATTGCACTTCATTGATATAGAGAACTCCTAAAACTCAACAACAAAATACCTCAAACAATCAGATTCAAAAATAAGGACTTGAGTTGACATTTCTCCAAAGATATACACATATCCAATAATCTCATATAAAAAGATGCTTAACATAATTAATCACTAGGGAAATGCAAATCAAAACCACAATGAGATATCACTTCACACACTAATACAGTGATATATAATAATAACTACTGGCTGGGCTTGGTGGCTCAGCCTATAATCCCAGCACTTTGGGAGGCTGAGGTGAGTGGATTGCCTGAGCCCGCGGGTTCGAGACCAGCCCAGGCAACTTGGCGAGACCTCATCTCTACAATAAATCAAAAATTAGCCAGGTATGGTAGTGTGCGCCTGTAGTTCCAGCTACTTGGAAGGCTGAGGCAGAAGGATCGCCGGAGCCCAGCAGGTGGAGGCTGCGGTGGCCGGGAGTGTGCCACTGCACTCCAGTCTGGGTGAGGAGTGAGACTCCAACTAAAAAAAAAAAAGAAAAAAGAATAACTACTATAAATAATATATTTTATATATATATATATATATAGAATAACACATATATGTTCTAAAAAGCAGAAAATAGCAAGTGTTGACAAGGATATAGAAAAATTGAAACACATTACGTACTATTGGTGGAAATGTAAATGGCACAATCACTCTGGACAGTACTATATCTGGGTATATCCTTAAAAGAATTGAAAGCAGACTCTCAAAAAAAATTTGTTCACCCATGTTTACAGCAGCATTATTCAGAAAGGATAAAATGTGAATGTAATATACAAATACAATGTAGGATTATTCAGCCTTAAAAAGGAAGGAAATTCTGTCATATGCTACAACGTAGATGAACATTGAGGGCATCATGCTAAATGAAATAAACCAATCAAAAAGGGACAAATACTGTATTATTATAATTATATGTGGTACTTAGAGCAGTCAAAATTACAGAGACAAAAAATAAAATGGTGGCTCCAGGAACTGGGGAGAGAAGCTCATGGGAAGTTACAATTTAAAAGGTACAGATTTTCAGAAAAGACTTCTGGGATGAACAATGGTGATTGCTGCACAGTAATATGAAGGTACTTAGTGCCACTTAAATGTGCACTTAAAATAGTTAAGATTGTAATTTTATGTATATTTTGCCATAATAATATGGGAATAGATATCATGTCTTTGCATTTCAAATTTGGGCTTGAAATTAGAGTAAAAAATGAAGTCAGAAGTATTAATTGAGTTATTTCTAAAGTCCATGGACACAATATGACTTAGCCAATCCTTAGACGCTAGAAAATACCTTACCCATTTCCCAGACAAGCCAATGAGGAAAATAATACAAGTAAATAAATGTCAAATAAACACTGTCAAAATAAAGTGCCCCAAATAGTAATTCAAATATTTGGTTGGCAGTTAATGACTCTAGATTTGTTTGTTGTGACATTAGCCTATTTCAATCCATGTTCTCTTGCTGTTTGTTTGTTTGTTTGTTTTTATTTAAAAATTGTGGGGTGCAGTTTTATGAATACAAATATTCATTGTGCAGGTACCTTTGTTGATGAGGTGTCCCCTCCCTTCCCCAGACAGATATTGACTACCATTAATCCCACCTCCCTGCCCCTCCCTGCCCCCACCCCCCGTAGTTTCCTGCCACTGTCAATCCTTTTCTTATAGAATTACGGTAGTTGATGTTTGTTTTGTAGAGATGAGGACTCTCCAAGTTGTGCGGGTTGGTCTCGAACCCTCAGGCTCAGGCAATCCACTCTCCTCGGCCTCCCAAAGTGCTGGGATTACAGTATAAGCCACCGAGTCCAGCCTGCCTTGCTGTTAGTATTTGCTTTAATGTTGCTTCATCTTTCTTTCAGCATCATCTGTCACTATCAGATTTTTCTTAACAGTAATTTAATCTAGATTTTATCACCCTTTCCAATCACTATCTCCCTCTTCCAACCATGTCTTAGCTAAGAAGAGACATTTCTTCTTTCAGCTTATAGGCGAATGTCAGTCAGTTTTAAGAAAAAATGTACAAGCGTGGCCATGTTTTTAAACTCTTAAAGGCAACTTAAAATGATTAGAGAGATTGGTAACCAAGCAACTGAATAAAAATCTAAATAATGCCATCTTGTTAGTGAGAATTGAGAACACACTGAGAATCCCCTGCTGCCTCACTAAAGGTCATCAATGCTACACAATGACATATCTTCTAATGCAGTCTTCGTTATATACTCATTTGGGCATTTGTCAGCAATCCTGAATTCTTCGATAAAGCAATAGTTCCAAGTGTGCAAATTGTGCTGCACAGATATTAACTGGCACAAAGTAGAAACTAGCATAAAAATATAATGTCAATATCAAAGTAAATCCCCCACATATTTACTCTGGGCAATTTGAATTGCTAATGAAAATCAACAAACTCCTGTACTTTTCATGAAAGGCAAGATCCTCACAAATTATGTATATTCACCTAGTAATTAAGCAATTTGTGAACACATTAACATGTAATGACCATCTACCTTCCAAGTACTATGATTTGTGCATGCACACATATTTTTTATTTAATTCTCACATCAGTTCTGTATTATTATTCTGATTTTATATATTAGAAAGAAAACTGCTTAGTGAAGCTGATATTAAACTCATGTCTGTCTGATTAAAAAATAATGCTGTTTCTACTGATATACATCAGTTCATTCGTTAAATACTTATTGACATTCTTCTTGGTATAATAGTTATTAGTATAGCTATTTGAAACTTAGTACTTCTCATTAAAGAGCCTCCTCTCTTGTTGTATAACTACATTGAAAATTCATACAATCATAATACAGGAGAGGGTGTGATAAATTAAATGGAAGCTTTATAACTTAAAAGCAGTGGAAGCACAAAAGTCTAAGGCTCTACATCTATCTGGTTTGTCTGATATGACAAAGTTCAGCATTATAAAGACTCTGTAATTGTGTAAGCCTTAGACCTAAGAGAATGAATACTAGTTCAACAAAGTGGTTTAACTTCATCTTTCTTCCAGTGTGAATCACATTATTTAGATGTTGCCACCCAATCCTCCTCTTTAGCTCATGTTTGCTAAGGGAATGACTGCATACACACTTTATTCTTCTTTCGAATGACAAGATGAGGATAAGATTGGGTAGTGTTATGTGTGAGTTTCTCCAAGTGTCATCAGAAGAACGAATTTTCCCAGTCTCTGAGAAGCAAAATAATGGAAAGGGAGATATTGGCTGGAATATAATCATTACTGCTGATAGCAATTAAATGAGAGCTCAGTATGAGAACCTAATGGGCCCCCTAACTGAAGTTTAGACCTAGTCCAGGATAGCCAGCCAGTTTCAGGACTCTGAATCTACTAAATGGGTAGTTGTCAGCTTGTTCCAAAAGAGGAGTGGTTGATCTCAGTCAAGCAAAATAAGTCTATCTGCACATTTACTGATAAGATGTCAACATATACAGAGAGTAAGATAAAGAGTGAAGGAAGACCATGGACACATGGAAAGAAAGTTTAGGAGTGAGTGGGAAATTATTATTCCTCTCTAAAAATATTAGAATAAATTGGTGTAGGTAAGAGTTGGGAAGCCAGAAGTTCATTTAAAAGGACAATAGAAAAGTCTAAGTGAAAACTAATAAAAATAGACTGACCACTAATAAAAGCTAACATTTATTTGGTCCTGCCAAGTACTTCACACATTTTAACTTTGAAGCTATACTATGAAATTTTATTATTCCAGTTGTTTAGATTAAGCACTTTACACAAGCACATGCATCTATTAAGTGGTAGAAATAAGATCTAAGATCAGATAATCAATCCCCGATTTCTGCCTCCCAATAGATATATATCCCACTGCATCTAAAATAGAGAACGTTACATCTCAGAAATAAATGTACTAAAGAATGCCTCTTAAGTTAAGGTGGAAATGTCAAGGGAGAAAAAGAAACCAAAGATAATTCTGAGGTTTCAAGCCTGGATGACTAGTATCATTATATGACTACTAACAAAAATAGAGATATTAGGAAAGGTTTCATAGGCAAGGAAGATAAGTCCTGTTTAAGGTATGTTTTATTCGAATGCTTCAAAAGACATACAAGACAATGTTCATAGCAAATATGAAACTAGAGATTAAGATTTAGGGTTGGATTTGAAGCTATAGATTCTGAAGCAAGAGGAAAGTCAATCAGAGTTCACTCTGCATTGTTTCACTGATCAGAATAATGGAGGCATCTCAGGATTATTTAGAGAGCAGAAGCAGTGGAAAGTAGAAGTAAAGCAGAGGAGTAGAAGGAATCTGTGTGTGTTGATAGAGTAAGAGAATAAAAAATAAACGAGAGACAGGAGCTTAGAAAATACCCACATTGCAAGGAAGGGAGGAAAAAGAAGTGTCTAGGAAACCAGTAAAGTAAAAATCTGAGAAGAGTAAAATCCAGGAAAATTTATAATAGAGCAGACCAAGAAGTATGTATTAAACGTTAGTGCTAATATGATGTTTTAATGAGTTATTAAGAGGGATGTTATGTTCTCACTCATATAGTGAACCTTGAACATCCTACGTAATACTATAAGAAAATGACTGACAGTGGTGGGAAATTACGGGGAAGGGAGGGGAGGGGGAATGGGATTAATGATACTCAATATCTGCTTGGGGACGGGGAGACACCTTTTATCACCAAGGGTGTCTGAACGAAGCATATTTGTACATCTAATCCTTAACTATACCCCACAATATGATAATAAAAAATACTGAAAAAAAAAAAAAAGAAATGCAAACTAAAACCACACTGAGATACCACCTAACTCGTCAGGATGGCCATCATCAATAACTCAAAAAATAATAGATACTGCCTCCAGGATGTGGGGAAAAGGGAACACTTCTACACTGTTGGTAGGAGTGTAAATTAGTACAACTTTTGTGGAAAACAGTTTGGCGATTCCTAAAAGATCTAAAAATCGACATTCCATACAACCCCACAATCCTTCTACTGGTAATATACCTGAAGGAACTCAAATCACTCTATGAAAAAGATACCTGCACACGCATGTTTATTGCAGCATTATTCACAATAGCAAAAACATGGCACCAACCGTGCTACCCATCAAAAGTGGACTGGATACAAAAAATGTGGTACATATACACGATGGAATATTAGGTAACCATAAAGAAGGACAAAATTATGAACTTCACAGCAACTTGGATGAACTGAAAGTCTATAATACTGAGTGATCTGTCACAGAAACAAATAACTGACTATCACATGTTCTCACTCATAAGCAGACCTTGAACAATTATCGTACTGCTATAATAAAGGATTGGCAGTAGTAGGAAACTGCGGGGGGTGGGGAGGGGCAGTGATTAGCTGTAGTGGGAAACTGCTGGGTTGAGGAGCACACCTCATCAACAAGGGTACCCGCAAAATGAACATTTGTATTCCTAACCCTTAATTATATCCCACATCTTTAAAATTAAAACTTTAAAAAAACAGTATGATGAATAGACTAGTACCTTACATATCATTAACTGTGAAAATAAATGGTCTCAATGCCCTATTTAAAAAATATAGACTGAAAGGAAAATAAATTTTAAAACACAACCCAAATATCTGCTGCCTTCAGAAGACCCACTGAACTCACAAAGACTCCTATAGACTCAAGGTAAAAGTGTGGGGAAAAATATTCCACCCAAATGGAAACCAAAAATGAGCAGAAATAGCTGTCTCATAACAGATAAAATATACTGTAAATTAACAACAGTAAAAACACAAAAGACAAAGATGGCCATTATATGATAATCAATCCAACAAGAAGGTATAATAATTTTAAACATATCTGCACCAGAGCCCCCAGCTTTATAAAACAAATTATAAATGGTGCTGGGAAAACTGACTGATGACATACAGAAAAGAACTGAACCCATACCTATCGCTTAAAAATTAACTAAAAATAGATAAAAGATTAAATGCAAAATCTCAAACTTTAAGAATCCTGGAAGAAAACATATGAAACACCCTTACGCACATCAGAGTAGGCAAGGGATTTTTTTTACCAAGTCCCCAAAAGTGAATGTCATAAAAGCTCAGATAAGTGGGACCTCATAAACTGAAAATCTTTTGCACAGCAAAAGAAACCATTACAAGAGTAAAGAGACAACACAAAGAATCGGAGAAAATATTTGCAAATTATGCAGCTGGCAACATCCAGGATCTACATAGAACTCAAATGAAGTGAAAGAAAAAAAACCACCCCATTAAAAAGTGAGCAAGAGATATAAACAGACACTACTCAAAAGAAGACACACAGCCGGGTTCGGTGGCTCAGCCTGTAATCCTGCGCTTTGGGAGGCTGAGGTGAGTAGATTGCCTGAGCCCACGGGTTCGAGACCCACCTGGGCAACCTGGTGAGACCTCATCTCTACAATAAATCAAAAAATTACCCGGACGTGGTAGCGTGCGCCTGTAGTTCCAGCTACTTGGAAGGCTGAGGCGGAAGGATCGCCGAAGCCCAGCAGGTAGAGGCTGTGGTGGCCGGGAGCGTGCCACTGCACTCCAGTCTGGGCGACAGAGTGAGACTCCAACTCAAAAAAAAAAGAAGACACACAAGCAGCCAGCAGATATATGAAAAAATGCTCAGCCTCGGCCAGGCTCCGTGGCTCAGCCTATAATCCCAGCGCTTGGGAGGCCAAGGTGAGTACATTGCCTGAGCCCGAGGGTTTGAAACCCGCCCAGCAACTTGGCAAGACCACACTGCAATATTGTCTCTACAATAAATCAAAAATTAGCTGGGCGTGGTAGTGCGTGCCTGTAATTCTGGACACTTGAAAGACTGAGAAGGAAGGATCGCTGGAGCCTAACAGGTCAAGGCTGCAGTGGCCGGGAACGTGCCACCGCACTACAGTCTGGGTGATGGAGTGAGACACCAACTCAAAAACAAAAAAAATGCTCAGTCTCACTAACCTTCAGAGAAATGCAAATCAAAGCTAACTCCAGTAAGGATGGCTGTCATTAGTAAGTCAATAAACAACAGGTGATCCACAGATGCAGTGAAAAGGGAACACTTCTACACTGTTGGTGGGAGTGCAAATTAGTTCAACTTCTATGAAAAGAAGTGTGGGGATTCCTAAAATAACTAAAAATTGGCCTTCCATATGATCAAGTAATCCCTCTCCTGGGAATATACACAGAGGAACATAAATCATTCCACCAAAAAGACACCTGCACACACGTTTATTGCTGCACTATTCACAATAGCAAAAATGTGGAACCAACCCTACTGTCCATTGAAAGTGGACTAGATAAAGAAAATGTGGTACATATACATGATGGAGTATTACGCACCCATGAAGAAGAACAAATTTATGGACTTTGCAGCAAATTGGAAGGAGTTGGAGACCACCATACTAAGTGATCTATCACAGAAACAAGGAACTGAATACTGCATGGTCTCACTAACAAGTGGACCCTGAACAATAATCACATGAACACAAGGGAAAGCTCAGCAGTCAGTGGCACCGCTAGGGAAGGGAGGGAAAGGGAGGGGTGGGGGGCACATGACAACACACACGGTACCAGATCTACTACCAAATGAAGGAGAGGCAGTTAGAAGCCCAAACTTCACCTGCATGCAGCCTACTTATGTAGCTAATCCTCAATTGTACCCCAATCTCTGAAATGAAGTTTTTTTTTTTTTTTTTTTTGAGTTGGCGTCTCACTCCGTCGCCCAGACTGGAGTGCAGTGGCCGCTCCCGGCTACCGCAGCCTCGACCTGCTGGGCTCCAGGGATCCTTCCGCCTCAGCCTTCCGAGTAGCCAGAACTACAGGCGCGCGCTACCACACCCGGCTAATTTTTTTTGATTTATTGTAGAGATGAGGTTTCGCCTGCCCAGGCGGGTCTCGAACCCGCCGGCTCAGGCAATCCACTCACCTCAGCTTCCCAAGGCGCGGGATTACAGGCTGAGCCACCGAGCCTGGCTTGAAATGAAATTTTAAAAAAGAAAAATTGAACAAAATTATACTAGAAAAATAAATAAAATTATACTTGTTTTTCTCTTAAAAAAAGAGAAAGCATTACAATCATAGTGGGAGAATTCAACACTCCACTGACAGCAATAGACAAATCATCAAGGCAGAACATCAAGAAAGAAACACTGAAGTTAAACAAGACTCTAAAGGAAATTGAGCAAACAGACACCTATAAAACATTCTATCCCAAAACTACAGAATATATATTTTTCTCATCAGCACATGGAATACTCTCCAAGGCAGACCACATGATAGCCCACAATCAAGTCTCAATAAATTCAAAAAAACTGAAATTATATCTAGCACCTTTTCAGACCACATCGGAATAAAACTAGAAATCTGCTCCTGAATTAGGTCAATAATGAAATCAAGATGAAAATTTTTTAATTCCTTAAAATGAATTACAGCAATGAAACAAGTTATCAAAACCTTAGGACACACCCAAAGCTGTGCTCAGATGAAAATGTATAGTGCTTAAGGTACACATTAATAAGATTGAAAGATTGCATATCGACAAGCAAACATTATACCTCAAGCAACAAGAAAAATACAAACAAATCAAACTCAAAGCTAACAGAAGAAAACAAATAAAAATCAGAGCAGAATTAAATAAAACTGAAATTTGAAAAAATAATACAGAGGATCAATGAAAAAGTTGTTTTTTTGAAAAGATAAACAAAATTGATAGACCACTAGCTAGATTAATTAAGAAACAAAGAGAGAAGACTCAAAATTAGTGAAAAAGAAATTACAACTGATGTGACAGAAATTCAAAGATCATCCAAGACTATTATGAACTCCTCTATGCAAACAAACTAGACAAACTAGAGGAAATGGATAAATTCTTGGAAACCAGCCGGGCTCAGTGGCTCAGTCTATAATCCCAGCACTTTGGGAGGCCAAGGCAAGTGGATTGCCTGAGCCCGCGGGTTCGAGACCCGCCCTGGCAACTAGGCGAGACTTGTCTCTACAATAAATTTTTTTAAAAATTAGCCGGGCTCGGTGGCTCAGCCTGTAATCCCTCGCTTGGGGAGGCTGAGGTGAGTGGATTGCCTGAGCCCGCGGGTTCGAGACCCGCCTGGGCAACTTGGTGAGACCTCATCTCTACAATAAATCAAAAAATTAGCCGGGCATGGTAGTGCGCACC
>CAUYQG010080550.1:0-25246 GCA_963574415.1 Tarsius wallacei
CTGGATTTTATCAAAAGCTTTTTCTGCATCTAATGATATAATCATGTGGTTTTTGTTTTGACATCTGTTGATATATTTAATTACATTTATGGTTTTACGAATGTTGAACCAGTCTTGCGTTCCAGGGATAAAGCCTACTTGTTCATGATGGATGATTTTTGAGATGTGTTGCTGAATCCGGTTTGCTAGGATCTTTTTGAGAATTTTAGCATCTATGTTCATCAAAGATATTGGCCTGTAGTTCTCTTTCTTTTTTGGGTCTTTATCTGGCTTGGGTATTAATGTTATGTTAGCTTTATAAAATGATTTGGGGAGAGTTCCATCTTTCTCAGTCGCCTGGAATACCTTCAGTAGGATTCGTATCAGCTCCTCCTTAAATGTCTTGTAGAATTCTGCTGGAAATCCATCTGGTCCAGGGCAATTTTTTTGTAGGTAGATTTCTTATTACGTAGTCAATTTCTTTGATTGTTATTGGTCTATTTAAGGTCCCAATTTCTTCTTGTTTTAACCTAGGCAGGTTGTGTGATGTCAGAAAGTCCTCCATTTCCTTAAAGTTTTCAAGTTTGTTTCCATTCAAGTGTACATAGTAGTCTCTAATGATCCTTTGTATTTCTTCAGAGTCAGATGTCACTTCATCTTTTGTGTTTCTGATTGTGTTTATTTGGGCTTTTAGTCACAGATTTTTAATGAAGTCTCCCCTTGATAATTTGTCCAACAAGAAATGATTTTAATGCAACTCATCATTATTTTGGTAAAAGCCAGGACTATGAATAATTGGCCTAAAACAAAATGACTTTTATAATTTTGATCAGCTGGACTTGGCTGCAGACTTCTATGAGTATGTCAAAAGTGATAAAGGTACAGAGATAAAGTATTTAATAAAATATCGATTGAAAACCCACCACATACATAGAGGTATGCTAAATGTTATGATTGGGAAAAGCAGAGATACAAACATGAATGTGAACAGTTCTTGATTTTAGTGGAGTTCAAAGTCTAGTTGGGGAAAGAAACGAACTTGTAACTAATGGAGGGATGAAGTGGAGAAGTAGAAAGGAGAGAATCCTGGGTGTGGAGAACATTACTCATTAATCCTGACCCAACCATTGTTTTTTACACCTTCATTCCCTTTCATATACTATTCCATCTACCCAGCATGTTCCCCCAATTTATTTCCCCCTTCCCTGATAAAACAAGTTCAAATTTCACCACTCTTACCTCAGCAGAATTATTTATCCCCTCCTTGGTATTCCCTTAGAAATTATAAATAACCTTATGAGACCATATTATATGTTCTTTGATTATTTGTTTATCTGACTTGCTAAAATATGAGCACTCACAGGGACTGTGACTTATTTGTTTTAGAATCTCTGGTACCTGGAACAGTGCTAGCACATAGTATTGCAGGATGGGAATGAAAAATTGTAAGTATCTCCTGATATCTCCTGACTCCAGCTCCAAATGCAAAAGGATTTTCACTATATTTAGACCCCTCTTGCTATTCCTGCATGAAGCCTTAAAGAATTACCAGCATTCTAGGCTCATAGGGCAGCCAGGAAAGTACCTGTATTATAATGTAGTTGACATATTACTTAGTATATCCTAATATTAAGTATTATTTATTCTAAAAGCCCTGGAAATATTTTAAAACAGATTTTTTAAGAATAAATAATGTCTTTTGCAGCAGTATGGATGGAACTAAGGTCATTATCATAATTTAGATAATTAAGAAACAAAGTCATATACCACATGTTCTCACTTATAAGTGTCAGCTAAACAATGGGTACACATGGAATTGCAGAGTGGAATAATGGACATTGGAGAATACAAAAGGTGGGAGGCTGGGAGAATGAAAGTTGGAAAATTATCTATTGGGCACAATGTTTACTATTCCAGTGATGGGTACACTAAAACCCAGCCTTCACCATTATGCAATATATGCATGTAGGAAACCTGCACTTGTGCCTTCTAAATATATAAGGATTAAAAAAAAGAAGGGAAAGAAAAAAACTTTTTTTTATGAACTTCACTGGCCACAGAAGTACTCCTGCTGCTGAGATAGAACAAAGCAGAGTCAACCATACTCAGTGCTCCATCATAGAAACAAAGAACAGAGTACCATATGTTTTCACTCATAAGTGGACCTTGAACAATTATTATAATACTATAAAAAGGGATTGGCAGTAGTGGAAAACTGTCGGGGAAGGTGGGATTGGCAGTTGACGAAAACTGCTAGGGGAGGGAGGGGCATACCTCATCCACAAGGGTACCTGCATAATCAGTGTTTGTATACCTAACCCTGAATTGTACCCCACATCTTTATAATAAAAAAAGGAAAAACAAAAAACAAAAAAGAAAGCTATACATAACCATTTGAAGAAGAAAGTGAAAACAAATAGTATGTTGGTTGAAATAAGAAGAATTAAGACTTGTGAGAGCCTAGTAACCTCTAAGACTCTTCTATTTCTCTCCTACTGCCATTTGCCTCCCAATACATCTCGAATTTCATTTTGGAGATTTTTGGAAATAACTAGACAAGCTGATGGCATCATGGCTGCACTACTGCAGCTGCTCCTCAGAGTTTCCCTGATCATTGTGTTCTTTCTCTTTTTAGCTAATAATTTGAGTATAAAGACATAAAATATGATGTATTTCATTCCACTCATTTTGCAACACAATTGAATTGTAGATAATCAAGAAAGATCAAGCCTAGTGTTGTTAACTGAACGGGATGCTCAAGATATGTGTATTGCTATTAAAGTCATAAAAAAGATGCCATTTGTTCCCAATTTACTGTAAGTTATAGCATGACATAGCCACATTTCCCTATAGCTTTTGACCAAGAGTCTTAGGATGGGGATGGGTGGCACAGAAAGGAAAAGTAAGGAAGGAGAGAAAAGTGGGGAAGAGGAGAGGAGAGGAAAGAAGAGAAGAGGAGAGGAGAGGGGAGGGGAGGGGCGAGAATGGAAGAGGGGAGGGGAAAGGAGAGGAGAGGGAGACGGAGGGAGAGAGAGAAAGAGAGAACTTCACTAATGAATGACAGAAGTGGGCATGTTCTCTGGGGAAGCTACTTCCATAATACCTCCTCAGCTGTCGCTAGTGGCCAGAGAACACATTTACTGAACAATTACTCTAGCACAGACCATCTCCTGTAGCATGTGATGCAGTTTCCACCCATGCATTTTAAATGATCTTTCTCTAGACCTTCTTTATAGAGAGAAGAAAGTAGTAAGCATGTAACCCATAGCTTTCTTGTCCTTCTAGAGTGTTAAGTCCTGGAAATGTTTGTGTGTGGAAGACTGAATCCAGGATAAATTGAGTTTACAGTTATCAATGTGATATTAATTAGTTTGGACAGCAGAGTGTGTGTACTGCAAGATGTTTTAGATGTACTGTGGACATATGTCCTTCCTAGTGGGATAAATGGCAGTAGAAGGTAGCAGCAAATGAGCCCCAGTTCAAAACCTGGAGATAATATGTCTTGAAATCAGAACATTATGTGTCTATTTTGTTTGAAGTCTTAAAAAAAGAATGGGTAATGACAGTCAACAGCTTGTTACTTTATTATAAATATTTCGTCTAAAGCTGCAACATTTGATGTGAGAATGAGGGAGGAAGAATTGATGTAGTTTTAATCATACAAAGCTTTTGGGTCTCCTTTTAAATGAAATCCTAAATTTTGAATAAGCTCAGTTGTTTTGGGGCCCAGCCACGACAACTTTTGCTGTGGCACACATCATTTCAAAAATGCATTGAAGATTTTTTAAAATTAAAAAAAAAAGAATAAGTCCATCTTGCTTGCAGAGTAACATAAAACCATACAGGCTGACGAGAGTGCTCTCATTGCTAGAGGGAAATCCCATTTTTACAGACCACAGAAAATAAACTATTTCTTAGACTCATTTCTTAGGTAAGCGTTACTACCTATACACCATTCAAGAGCACACAAACAGGCAGGTGTAATTGGAGGTTGAGAAAACAAACTTTATCTCCTTTATGATATAAATGTATATGATTAATTTATTAATATTTGGGAAAATTTGAATTTTGTATTTTCTCGGAGTGCTTTCATGTGAATGCTTTTCATTTTGAAACTCAGGAAAGTTTTCAAACCCTTTTGCCTCCCAAACAAGCAAGAAAGCCTTTACTTTATATTTCTCCCCGGCATTTGTGTAACTTCTTTAGTGGATGTGCTTGACACAGGGAATTAGAACAGTGCTATATAAGTCATAACATCTCAAATCTGGATTATGTAGGTAATGATGTGCATCTATTGAGAGCATGTATATGAAAGCACTTAGGCAACTCTAAGATGCATTGCAAATTTAAATGGTTGTTCATATTTTGCTATTTTTATTGAAGTTTTTAGTAACTCTTATCCTATTTGCCATTTTAAAGTAAATGTGATGGTTTAGTACAGATTTGGATTTTTTTTTTTTTAGATTTGGATTTATTTTATTTAAAGTTAATTCTAAAATCAGCGGTCTAGTTTACAGAGGAGAAATCAAGAAAAAAGCTTAACATTCTTATGATGACTGAACTATAGTCATTTCTCCATTATCTGGCCCCCAACAGAATTTTCACACAGCAGATAATTTTTGATATATGTATTTCTGAGGATGCCTTTTATGAAAAATTTGCTAGAAAACATGAGAAAGTCTGCTGTCTAAATAGGTGTCCCTAAGTCTCTATCAAAACATAATTCCCAAAACATAATAATCAAATGACTTAGCCACCTCCAGATAATTGAGAATTTATTATTTTGTTCTTGACTTGTTTACTGCTGGGTAGCTCTGTTCTACGTGGTTATTGGACTTTTTTGCACATTTCCAATGGTTTTGACTCAGTGGATATGGCTAGATATTTCTGTCTCTATGTAGTATGTTATTTGGCAGATTATACAAAAGATGAAGTGGGGTTTGTGGTAAAACCTAAAGACTGATCTTGAAAAATTGCTCTGTGCAACTGCAAGCTGGATAAGTTGTATTTTATAATAAAAGGTCTGGGAAGGAGAGAAGAAAGTAGGAGAAATCTACATTTTTTGCTTGGTTGACCCAGCAATTCCCCTATTGGGAATATACCCAGAGGAACACAAATCATTCTGCAAAAAAGATATCTGCACACGTATATTTGTTGCAGCTCTATTCACAATAACAAAAACATGGAACCAACCATGTTGCCCAGCAAAGCTGGACTGGATTTAAAAAATGTGATACATATACACAATGGAATATTATGCAGCCATAAAGAAGGACAAACATATGGACTTTGCAGCAACTTAGGTGGATTTAGAGGCAATTGTACTCAGTGATCTATCACAGAAACAAAGAACAGAGTACCATATATTCTCACTCATATGCGGACCCTGAACAATTATAATACTATAAGAAAGCAATTGGCAGTAGTGGGAAACTGTCATGGGAGGGGGGTGGGATTGGCAGTTCAGGGAAACTGCTAGGGGAGGGAGGGGCATACCTCATCAACAAGGGTACCTGCATAATCAATGTTTGTATACCTAACCCTGAATTGTACCCCACATCTTTATAATAAAAAAAGAAAGAAATTCCTCGAGGTCGCTTTTAGCAGATTTTGCCTGCATGTGTTTTTCTGCTTTATTTAGATTCATATACAAGTTTTTAATAATTTGCTTAATCATTTTCTTAAGCAAGTTATAGGCATGCTCAGTACCTATAACACATAGCTAAAGCTGTTAGCTTCTTAAAACAAATATATCCAGTTCTATAATTTCATCTGACTAATGTGATTTTTTAAAGTATGCCAGTCTTTATTGCATTCACTTGTGTTTTTTTAATCAGTAACAATACAAGAAAACAACTCTTTTCAGCACCTGCTATAAGTAGTAGATAGAGCATCATCTTTGAAACTTTTATCTCCACTCACCTACCTTTTGCGGCAAAAGTGATGATTTTCCTGTAGTCATTCCCAATGCTCTCATGTGTCACTCCTTACCAGTGACAGGCAGGAGGTGTCAACTAAAGCACTGTATCATTATATATTTAAAATTTTAAAAATTCTTCCCTACTCAGAAAATTTTAACTCTTTCTTTTAAGGCTCAACTCATATAGTCACAGTTCATAATTATGAATTGTACGATTATTTGATTATTGTCTGCCTCCATTCCCCACTATCATCATTATAAGCTCCTTGAGATCAAGATTCTTGTCTGTTTTTATACCCTCAGCCCCCAGCATGTTGACTGATACATAGTTGGCACTAAGTATAAATATTTTTGAATGAATTAATTAACAAATTAGTATGTCAGCAGATGGCCTTAAATATTATATCCTTCTTGAATTCTTTACTGATCTCTTCACCTACCACAACCATCTCCCATCCAACTGACAGAGTTGAACATTCCCTCTTCTGTATGTCATTAGAAATTTGCAAGTAACTTGAGTGACCAACCATATATCCAGGTTTTCCTGGGACATCCACAGTTTATGCCTATTGTTTTTGCATAGTTATTAGTAAACATTCCCTTCATTCCCAATAATATTCCAGCTTAAACTGTAAGTGAGATGCTCATCCTCTATAGAACATATTTCAGCACTTCCTAGGGCCACTTTTAGCCAACTTTTTAATAGTTTGCAAGTTCACTAAGGACAGGCTCAGTTTTGGTTTCTTTTCCTAACTCTGGGGCTTAGAACAATATGTGGCATTCAGTGACTGATACTTTGAATGAAAAGACATTCCTGCTATCTTGTCTTAAGAAGTTTGTATTCTAAAACAAAATAAGTATAGAAACACATACCTGGCATCTCCACACAGTTTTTAGGACAAAAGACTAATATTTTTCTTAAAACTTTCTTCCTTAAGGCTTTGAAAATTAAATACAGGTTTATTTCTTCTAAGCCAATTATTTCTCTTCTACTTTAGGTTATCGGGTAGGAAACTTTCACAAAAATAACTGGCAATTTTAATGAAGGTTTCCTATGTTTATGAGATTTTCCCTGGGTTTAAATTTGCTATTGTATCTCTACATAAACATGGTGAAAGTGTTCACACCAAGTGTCAGATTGGACAGAACTAAATATTGGATGAAAAAAATATTCTATAGTCCACTAGCTAAAAGGAGTCAAATTTGTTTTTTAAAGGTACCTCTCATTTGCCAATAAAGTATACATTTAGTCCTGTAAACAGTTGGTTTTAAGTGACTAGAGCTTTGAATAAATACAAGGGAAAATATTTCAATGTCCTGTGTACACTAAAAATTATTTTGAAGAGAACAAAATGTAAGTCAGACAGTAAATGTAAAACATATAAAGGAAATGTGTGTCTATGTGTTGCCTAATTCATTAAGTGGAATTTCTGATGTCACAAGTGGTGGCATAATCATTAGAGAAATCATTATATGCTGTCTGAATATCAGTTCTGAGATGTTAGTTCTATGTGACTGTGTTTCCACATGACTCCTAAAGTAGGCATGCAGTTATCCATAACAATCTTCAAACTTTTAGCAGCTTTTCTTCTTTTTTGTAGAAATAGGATTGAGGTGGAACTGGAAATCTCTGGTACACTGGTACCAGATAGATAGTCTGCTTTTAGATGAGTGAGCACAGCTGCTGCCTAAAGAGTCCATCAGTGCTCACAGGTCCACAACCTTGCCCCACTGACAGTCTCAAAAAAAAAATCAAAAATGTTGTTGGTATCTATTGCCTCATTTGTGTATATTGAGAACCTGCTGTATTTTCTTCACTTTTCTAAGCTCTTTCTGTACACATCTTATGCAATCCTTACAATTACTTTGTGAGGTAGCTATCAATATCCTCATTTTACACATGAGAAAGCCGAGGTTCAAAGAGAAGAAAACACTTGACCATGTTAGACCTGAAACCCATCAGAATAGATAAAGCAGGTGAAAGAAGGGGTTTCAAAATAAATTTTTTCCTAATTATCTTCTATTATTAATGTTTTTTTAATATGTTCTGGTTCTCCATGCAAGTTGGGCTTTTGTTACCCATTAAAATAAATAAAGGAGGTTGCAGCTATATTCAAAAATGTGCACACACCCCCTTTCTTATTTGAAGCACATCTCTTTATTTGATACCCTTACAGCCTGGTACTTGTTTGTCTGAGCAATTTTAATGGTTTTCCAGTCTCCCTAGTAGACTGGGTTCCTGGTGTTTTGAAAGGAGTATCACTGGCGAGGATGTGTTCTTTGGGAGTGAATTTCAGCTTTAGCAAGGATCTGATATGAGATCTGGAAACACTTCCTGGCAAAAAGAAGGAAAAGAAGTCTATCCAAGGGGAGCTATACTTTACTGAATGCAATATACGTCTTTCTCAAAGTTGTTTTGATAAGCAGACAGCTTTAGCTGTTATTTTGTGTGTGAGGGAATTACAATATTAATTCCACCATTGAAATTTTTATACTTAGAATTACTAGGGAATTAGAGTTGCTACATTTTTAATGTAAGGTTAGCTCAATCATTGTAAGCAGAAAAATCCAGTGCCAGAGAACCTGTAGTTTCTTAGGAAGAATCCTCTGTGTTCTAAAATTGTTTTCCATTAGTTTAATAAACATAACTGTGGTATGTGTGTTTCTTTTTAGGGACTGGTAACATCTGAACATATCAAACCAAACAGGCAGACTCTCGCACCATCACTACCACAGCATTTTACCACAGTGGAATGCCACTGTATGTGGATTCCAAACAAGCTAAAAAGAAAAAGAGCTGATTAGACCTCTGACTACCTGCTGAACGGGATGACGGCCACAGCTGAGGTGGAGACACCAAAAATGGAGAAAAGTGCCTCCAAGGTAGAGAAGCAGCAACCTAAACAAGACAGTACAGAGCAAGGCAATGCTGATTCTGAAGAGTGGATTAGCTCTGAAAGTGATCCCGAACAGATGAGCCTTAAAAGCAGTGACAACAATAAGAACTGCCAACCTGGGGATGGTCAGTTGAAGAAAAAGGAGATTCCCTCCAAACCACACCGCCAGCTATGTCGATCACCCTGCCTGGATCGTCCAAGCTTTTCCCAGAGCAGCATTTTACAGGATGGTAAGCTTGACTTGGAGAAGGAATACCAGGCAAAGATGGAGTTTGCTCTAAAGCTGGGCTATGCAGAGGAACAGATTCAATCAGTGTTAAACAAGCTGGGCCCAGAATCCCTTATTAATGACGTATTGGCAGAGCTTGTCAGACTTGGCAACAAAGGTGATTCAGAAGGGCAAGTCAACTTGAGTCTGTTAGTGCCTCATGGGCCCAACTCCAAAGAGATTGCAAGCCCTGAATTGTCTCTTGAAGATGAAATAGACAACAGTGACAATTTGAGGCCAGTTGTCATTGATGGAAGTAATGTGGCAATGAGGTAAGCCTGGTATGTTTTTTGCTCTCTTTTTAAAAAATCTCCCTGAGCTCATAGGAATTGAAATCACTATAAGACGCCCTTGGTTGTTGTCTTTGGTTTGTGTTCCTGTAGGTGGACAAAAGCTAAAATGATCCTGCCCTTGCATTTTATCTCTCCTTTGAAATTACTGCCATTTTTTAGATGTTCTGAGTGCAGTTTAGATGTCAGTGATGATACTTGAGAGACATAGCCATTCAGCTTTGTTCCTCTTAGGGTCTGCTGTCCCACCCCTGCTTTGGTTAGAGTAGTCATAATGAAAATATTGCTTTTATAATGTTACTTAGGGACTTACTTAGAAACTTTCAGTAACTCCCAGTTGCTATTCTACTAAATTTGGATCCCTTTCTCTGTCTTTAAGGCTCTTTGTAATTTGGCTTTTGCCTATTCCCATTTGATCGCATCTCTCACTCTTAACTACATTTACTGCAGTGTCTTTAATAGTCTCCATGTAAATTATGCTGATTTATATCCCCACTATCCGTGTTCATGTCATTTACTAACTTAGTAGTGACTTCCTCCTTATCTTCATATCCTTCATGGTGTACTACCACCACAAAGACCTTCCTAATTTTTCTGATCCCAGTAATGGTCTCTGAACTACAATATCTGTGGTAGGTTGAATGATAGCCCCCTTAAAGATGTCCACATTTTAATCCCTGAAACCTGTTATCTTACATAATAAAAGGAACTTTGCAGATGTGATTAAGGATCTTGAGATGGGGGTGATTACCCTGGATTATGAAGGTGGGCCCAGTGTAATCACAGTAGTTCTTATTAGAGGGAGGGAACAGGATTAGAATGAGTACAATGAGATGTAGTGGCAAAAACAAGAAGCTGGAGTAATATAAGAAAAGGACTATAAGCCAAAAATATGAATGGCCTCTAGAAAGAACAAGGAAACAAATTCTCTCTTTAAGCTTGCAGAAAGAACATAGGCTTGCCAACACCTTGATTTCAGGCTTCTGACCTCTTGAACTTGTAAGGGAATATAGTGGTATTATTTTAAGCCACTAAATGTATGATAATTTGTTAAAGCAAATTAGGAGATTAATTCAATATAGTGCCTTTATACTTTATTCCACAGTTTCTCATATAATTTTCTTACTTCATGCCAGAGAGCTTTAGGAATTCTTTCTATTTTCCAAATGCATTGTCATCCGGCCATGACTTTAAAATTCCCAGTAATTAGGAACCTTTCCTATTGAGTCCATCATTGTTTGATGGGCTCAATGGAATCCTTAGACTATAAACAACCAAAACAAAGTAAAAAAGTCTTAGTCGGAGGGAGATACAAGATGGCCACCTGGTAGTAGCCAACCAGCACCTCTCTCCCAGAGCAGACCAAAGAAGAGGATTCCAGAAGCCAGCGGCACTCCCCCCCCCCATTAACTAGAGCAGGCTGAGATGGAGGATGCACCCCACATCCAACAGAGGACTCTTGGGACACATAGGGAGTGAGGAGGAGAGAGAGTGAGCAGCCAACTTTAGAGCCAGGAGACCCGTCCCCGCCATGTGCCATGCTCACATTGGATTTTTTCAGTCCTGCCTTATATGTGACATGATCTGCAACAGTTCTCCTCTCCCCAGCCACATGGGTCTCCAGTCCCATGTGGGGGATGGTCTGGATATAACACTGCTGGCATGCTGCCAGAGCCCAAATGGAGCTGAAAATCCATCCAAGCTCTGAATGCCTATAGCCAATCAACCCCTGAAAGCATGTACCCAATGGGCAATACTTGGTAGTCAGTCCTCCTACTGGGAAAAGTCACTTACTGGCTTCACTTATCCCAAAGGCAGGTTCTGCTGTACACTTCTAAGCAATGAATGGTGCTGGCATTCTGGCAGTGCTGCCACAGCAGCCAAGGAGCCCATCAACCCTCCTGATCCCCATAGAGAACACATAACGAGATTGGAAAGCAGTCTAACTGACCTGGCTGTGGAAAAAACTTTGCAGCAGACATCTACTTTGAGTTCTGAGCATAGCCTAAAAGGAGAGGCAGGACTTGAAAATACAGGGGAGTGGGGAGAGGTAGGCACCTGCAGACCTGATGGTTCCTCTCTCTCTCTCTCTCTCTCACTCTCTGTGGGAAATCTTTCAAACAGTCAAAAAGTTCCTAGGGCAGCTAAAATATATTTAATGACAACAACAAAAAAGAACAAAAAAATAATTAAAAGAGAAGAGTTGGTCTTCACAGATAAGGAAGAACCAGCAATAAAACATCAGAAATCCCCAAAGTTTTAAAGAAGATCACCCACAAAATCTCCTCTCATACCCCAAACAATGAAACTGATCCAGAATGACCTATGACAGACATAGAATTCAGACTATGGATGGCAAAAACAACAAAGGAAAACCATGAGAAAATGGAAGCAAAGATCACCCAGGCAACAAAAACACTGCAGAAAATAAAAGTTGTGCTGGTCAATATAGGAAAGGTCCTATCTGAAATCCTGAAAATGAAGAATTCCTTCCTGGAATTTCAAAGCACAATGACAGACCTAGGCAGCAGAATTGACCAGGCAGAGGAAAGAATCTCGGAGCTGGTGGACCAAAAAATTGAACTAACCGAGTCTGACAAAAGCAAGGAAAAAAGACTCAGAAAGAATGAGCAAAGCCTATGAGAGGTATGGGATTATGTAAAGAGACCAAATTTATAGATGACGAATCCCTGAGACAGAAGGGAGAATATCATGAAACAAATCTTCCAAGAGGCTAGCCAAGGAAATTTCCCTTGTTTCATTAGAGAGGCAACCATCCAAATGCAAGAGATCTAGAGAACCCCTGCAAGGTATTACATGAAAAGACCATCCCCAACACACCTAATAATCTGTATCTATAAAGTAAGCATGAAATTAAAAGTCCTAAAGGAAGCTAGAAAGAAGGGGGAGACCACCTACCAGGAAAGATCCATCAGAATTCATAGACTTCTCAGCAAAAACCATATAAGCCAGAAGGCACTGGGGTCCAGTCCTTAATGTTCTTTTTCTTTTAAGCCCTTTTCATTTTTAAAACTTTTTTCTTTTTTTTTAAAGGTGTGGGGTACAATTCAGAGTTAGGTATACAAACATTGATTATGCAGGTACCCTTGTTGATGATATGTGACTCTCCCTCCCCTAGCAGTTTCCCTCAACTGCCACTCCCACCCATGCTCCCCTGACAGTTTTCACTACTACCAATCCCTTTCTTATAGTAGTATGATAATCATTCAACGTTCGCTTATGAGTGAGAAAATATGGTACCCTGTTCTTTGTTTCTGTGATAGATCACTGAGTATGAAAGACTCTGAATCCATCCAAGTAGCTGTGAAGTCCATATGTTTGGCCTTTGTGTGTAATTTGCATAATATTCCATTGTGTATATGTACCACATTTTTTTTATCCAGTCCAGCTTCGATGGGCAGCATGATTGGTTCCATGTTTTGGGTATTGTGCATAGAGTTGCAACAAACATACGTGTGCAGGTATCTTTTTTGTACAATGATTTGAGTTCCTCCAGGTATATTCCCAATAGGAGAATTGCTGGGTCATATGGAAGATCAATTTTGAGATCTTGCAGAAATCTCCATACAGTCTTCCAAAGAGGTTGCACTAGTTTTCATTCCCACTAGCAGTGTAGAAGCGTTCCTTTTTCTCCACATCCTCGTCAGCATCTGTTGTTGTTTGTTTTATTAATGATGGCCATTCTTACTGGGGCTAGGTGATATCTCAATGTGGTTTTGATTTGCATTTCTCTGATGTTAGTGAAGCTGAGCACTTTTTCATGCATCTGTTGACTGCCGGTATATCTTCTTTTGAGAGGTGTCTATTCATGTCTTTTGTCCACTTTTTGATGGTGCTGTTTGTTTTTTTCCTTTCAGCATGTTTGAGTTACTTGTAGATCCTAGATGTTAAACCTTTGTCAGATATACAGTTGGCAAATATTTTTATCCATTCTGTGGACTATCTCACTGCTCTCTTGATGGTTTCTTTTGCTTTGCAGAAGCTTGTCAGTTTGATTAGGTCCCACTTGTCTATCTTATTTCTTATGTTATGGGCACTTAGGGTTCTGATCAGAAACTAGTTGCCAGTTCCAATTTCCATAAGGGTGTCTACTGCGTTTTCTAAGATTCTTATCGTTGAGGTTTTACATGTAGGTCTTTGATCCATTTAGAGTTAACTTATGTGTATAGTGATAGGTAGGGGTTCTATTTGAATCTTCTGCATGTGATCAGCCAGTTTTCCCAGCACCATTTACTGATTAGGTTCTCCTCTCCCCAGTGGTGGTTGTTGGAGGCTTTGTTAAAGATGAGTTGGTTGAGAAATTGAGGCTTTGCTTCTGGAATCTCTATCCTGTTCCCTTGGTCTGTATGCCTATTCTTGTACCAATAACAGGCTATTTTTTAATTTTTATTTATTTATTTATTTTATAACAGGCTGTTTTGATTACTGTAGCCTTATGGTAAATTTTGAAGTCTGAGTCGGGCTCGGTGGCTCAGCCTGTAATCCCGCACCATGGGAGGCTGAGGTGAGTGGATTGCCTGAGCCTGCGGGTTCGAGACCCGCCTGGGCAACTTGACAAGAACTCATCTCTACAATAAATAAAAAAAAGAATTAGCCGGGAGTGGTAGTGCACGCCTGTAGTTCCAGCTACTTGGAAGGCTGAGGCAGAAGGATCGCCGGATCCCAGCAGGTCGAGGCTGTGGTGACCGGGAGCGGCCACTGCACTCCAGTCTGGGCGACAGAGTGAGACTCCAACTCAAAAAAAAAAAAAAAAAAAAAAATTTGAAGTCTGGAAGTGTGATACCTCTTGCTTTGTTTCTTTTGCTAAGGATTGTTTTGGCTGTTCATGGTTGTTTATGTTTCCATATGAATTTCTGTATTGTCATTTCCAGGTCTGAGAAGAGTGATGTTTGTAACTTAATGGGTATTGCATTGAATCTGTAGATTGACTTTGGTAGGATGGACATCTTAACAATGTTGATTTCTCCTATCCATGAGGATAGAATATGTTTTTATTTGTTTTTGTCTCTTGGATTTCTTTGAGCATTGTTTTGTAGTTATCATTGTAAAGGTCTTTCACTTCTCTGGTTAGGAAGATGCCGAGGTATTTCCTTTTTTTTTTTTTTACCCCATTTGGGTCTCTGCCGATTTGTTGTTGGTGTATAGGAATGCAACTGTCTTTTGCACATTTATTTTGTACCCTGAGACTTTGGCAAAGTTCTTTTTCAATGCAAGCAAGTTTTTGACAGATTCTCATGGATTTTCAAGGTTTAGAATCATATCATAAGCAAAGAGGGATAACATGACTTCCTCTTTTCCTATTTGGATACCCCTGATTTCCTTCTCTTATCTAATTGCCCTAGCTAGGACTTCCAAAACAATGTTGAACAAGAGGAGTGAGAGTGGGCAGCCTTGTCTTCTTCCAGTTTTCAGGGGAATTGTTTCCAGTTTCTGCCCATTTAGCAGTATGTTAGCGGTGGGTTTATCGTAAAAGACACTTACTGTTTTGAGGTATGTTTCTTCTATACCTTGGTGTTTTAGGATTTTTTCAAGAAAGGATGCTGGATTTTTATCAAAAGCTTTTTCTGCATCTAATGACATAATCATGTGGTTCTTTTTTTTACATCCGTTGGTGTATTTAGTTACATTTATGATCTTGCAAATGTTGAACTAGCCCTGCATCCTGGGGATGTAGCCTACTTGGTCATGGTGGATGATTTTTGAGATGTGTTTTTAGATCTGATTTGCTAGAATCTTGTTGAGGATTTTTTATTCTATGTTCATAAGGGATATTGGCCTGGAGTTCTCTTTTTTTGTTGGATCTTTACCCAGTTTGCGTATCAGTGTGATGTTAGCTTCATCAAACGATTTGGGGAGAATTCCATCTTTCTCAATTGCCTGGAATACTTTCAGTAGGGTTAGTATCAACTCCTCGTACGTTTTGTAGAATTCTGCAGGAAAGCCATTCAGTCCAGGACTGGTTTTTTTTGTACATAGTTTTCGTATAACAGAGTCAATTTCCTGGGTTGTTATTGGTCTATTTAGTGTCTCAATATCTTCTTGTTTCAACCTGGGGAGGCTGTGAGATGTCAGAAAGTCCTCCATTTCATTTAGGTTATCAAGTTAGTTTCCATAAAGCTGTACATAGTAATCTCAGATAATCTTTTTTATTGCTTCAGGGTCAGTATTGATTTGATCTTTTGTATTTCTGATTGTGTTTATTTGGGCTTTTTTTCTCTTTTTCTTGGTTATTTTGTCTAGGGGTCCATCAATCTTGTAAATTCTTTCAAAGAGCCAGCTTTTTGTTTTGTTGATGTTTTCTATGATGTTCTTCTATGATATTATTATACTCTGGTCTGAGAAGTTTCTTCTATGTCCCATATTTTGGTTCTTATTTTGGTGATTTGGATTCTTCTGCTAAAGTTAGGGTTTTGGTGATCTTCTTTTTCCAGCTCCCTTAGGTGATTTGCTAGGCTCTCAACTTGTGATCTTTCCATTTTCTTCATGTGTGCTCATGGAGATATAAATTCCCCTCTTAGAACTGTTTTCATGGCATCCCAGAGGATTTGGTAAGATGTTTCTTCAATTTCATTTGTTTCCAGGAATCTTTTAATTTCTGCTTTGATTTCAGCATTGACCCAGTAGTTGGTCAGCATCATGCTGTTCAGTGTACATGTCTTTGTGGGGTTTGCGGAAATTTTGTTGGTGTTGATATTTATTTTTATTACACTCTGGTCTGAGAAGATCCATGGCAATATTTCAACCTTATGGAATTTGTTTATGCTTGATTTATGGCCTAGGATATGAATGATCTTGGAGTACATTCCATGTGGTGATGAGTAGAAAGTATATTCCGTGGTTGTTAGGTGGAATAATCTGTAGGTATCTATTAAGTCCATTTGGAAATGCCAAATTTAGATTCTGAATCTCCTTGTTGATTTTTTGCCTCGAGGATCTATTTAGGGCTGTTAGTGGGGTATTCAAGTCCCCTGCTATAATAGTGTTAGAGTCAATATCTTTTTTTAGTTTACTTAATAGTTGCTTTATAAATGCTGGTGCTCCTGTGTTGGATGCATATGTTTAGGATGGATATTTCTTGTTGATGGATTGAACCTTTTATCACTACATAGTGTCCTTTTGTAACTTTTTAAATTTTTGATACCTTAAAGGTTTTTTGTCTGATATTAAGATCACGAGTCCTGCCTTCTTTTGTGATCCATTTGCCTGGAAAGTCATTTTCCATTCTTTAACTTTTAGTCTGTGTGCATCCCTTGTGGTGAGATGAGTTTCCTGGATGCAGCAAATAATTGGGTCATGGTTTCTTATCCAGTCTGCCATTTTGTGTCTTTTCAGTGGTGTATTTAGTCCATTCACATTCAGGCTGATTATTGAAACGTGATTGTTTATCCCTGTCATGAAGTTCTGATATAGTTTTTTCTCTGTTTGCTTGTTTTCTTTTGGCTTTGGGGTTAATGTGTGTGTTTTCAAATTTTTTGTTGCACCGTATTCTCTGTTGATTCTGTGCTCTGCTGTTCTCTTGGGAAGTGTATGGTCATTCTTTTTCTTTTTTTCTTTCTACTGTGCTTAATATCTTTTTAAGTGTCTCCTGTAGAGCTGGTCTGGAAGCTGCATAATCTCTTAGGGATTGGATGTCTGGGAAGGATTTTCATTCTCCATCACTGATGAAGCTGAGCTTCACTGTTTAGGAATTTTTTGGTTCAAATTATTTATCTTTGAAGACTTTGATTATTGGACTCCAGTCCCTTCTTGCTTGTAGTGTTTCTGCTGATAGATCTGCTGCTATTCTGATTGTTTTTCCCTGGTGGGTAGTCTGATCTTTCTCTCTTGCTGCCTTTAGGATTTTTTCTTTTCTGCTTACTTTGTGTAGACGAATTACTATATGTCTAGGAGTTAGTCTTCTAATTTGATGTCTTGTGGTGGTTCTCTGTATCTCTTGTGCTTGGCTGATCAAATCTCTGGTGAGATGGGGAAAGTTTCCTTGGATTACCTCCTGGAATACTTCTCCAAGTTGTTCTCCATTTCCCTTTCTTCTTCTGGGATACCAATCAGGTGTAGGTTTGGCCTCTCGATATAATCGCACTTCTATTGTAGGCTTTGTTCTATCTTTCTGAGTCTTTTTCCTATGTTTTTTATGGATTGGGTTAATTCCATGTTTTGATATTCAAGTTTTGAGATTCTTTCTTCAACTAGATTAATTCTGCTTTCCATGCTTGTCATCTTGTTATTTATACCCTGGATGAAATTTTTTATTGCCAAAATCTCTGTTACTAGTGCTTTCAGTGTTGCACCATGTCTTTCTTGAGCCTTATTCACTCTTTCCATCCATTTCCTAATCCCTGTCATATTCTGGAGTCAGTCATTGGTGACTTCCATTGTTTGGGTTCCAAGGTCTGATTTCTCAGGAATTTTATCTTTGGTACATGTGAAATTACCTGTGATCTTCCTTTGGTTTTTCCTCATTTGTGACAGATCTCTTGTTTTGCTCTTTAGTTGTGTTTTTCAGTGTCAGTGGGAGAAGCTTTCCCTTCTGATGTTTACTCAGCCCTCTGTTCTTCCCTGATATGGGCTCTGTATTTGTTCTATTTTGAAATACGATGGTGGGTGGGAAGCCTTTCTGTCTCTTTTAGTTTTTGAGTGTTGAATAAAGTAGGGGATTAGGAGCTAGGATTCAGAAATGACTTGCAAATTACAATGTTCACTGATTGTGGTATGTGTTCCCTGAGATTCACTTCCCACCACTACTCTATATGATGATGCAAAGCAGAAACCAAGGAAAAAAACAGTTGAGCACATGCACACCCCAAAACAAACTGGAATAACAACAAAGTGAAACAAAGCAAACAACAACAACAAAAAAAAAAAACAAGAAAACTGACCATGCACACACCTAGCCCAAAGTGAATGGAGAAGAAAAACAGAAAGACCAGAAAAAAAAGGAATTCAGGTTGAACCCTCACACATATATTGACACACACCTTAAACTATAAAAAATGAAAATTTTAAAAATCAGAAGAACAAAAGAGCAAAAACAAGCCAAAAACAACAACAAAATTAAAAGGTGAATGCTCAATCATTCACATACACACATAAACAGAAAACAATAAACAAAAGAAGAAATAAGCAAAAAAAGGAAAGAAAAAAAATTGGGGGCATGCAGATCAGACCCTCACATACGCATTCATGCACAAAAGGAAAATAATTAAAAGTAGATGAACTAACAATCAGGCAAAAAAAATTTTTTTTGTTAAAAAAATTAAAAATTAAAAAAAACCTGCCCTCTCATGGCAGGCTCTGTAATTGTTCCTCTAGTCTGGTCTCTCCTGCAGCACTTCCACCTCTTTCACTCTCTCCCAGTGTCTGGAACAAGGAAGGAGGAGGGGCAGTGGAGGAGGGTGGGCCTGTAGTCTCCCCCTCACACTCTCGTATGGTCAGGGAGATCTCCTCTGGTGGGGAGGTGCAGGATTGTCTCTTCCCCAGGTATGTACACATGGGGGTGCGCCAGCCAGGCCTGTCCTGAAATGGAGTTCTCCTATTATGACTGATGTCCAGACTCTGCCTGGGTTTGTCCCTCTCAGTCATGGCCCAGCTGTGTGGGTCTGATATTCAAAGGCTTGCTGTGGAGGAGGGAGTTTGGGTCAGCCCCAGACTTACCACTGATCTCTTTGGAGTTTTTCCTCATCCTTTTATAGCCATGCCCTTTGTCCCACAGCTGGATCAGGGTCGGGGATGGAGCACCTGGGACTCAATACTCATCTGGTCCCTCTGAAGTTTGTGCTTTCAGGATATTCCCTCTGGTCATGATCAACCCCTGAGTAGTTGATCCACTAGTCACAGAGATCGGGTCTGTTGCTCTGTGGTGAGCAAGTTGGAGCACTTTCCTGCCCTGCCTTCAAGATGGTGACAGGGTGCCTCTCTTGACCTCTCTGGTAGAACTCTGCCTCTGAGCTCCCTCCACAGCCCCTGCTGAGCTCCCTCCACAGCACCCCAGCCAGGTGCTGAAGTGGTGAGGCAAAGCCAGGAGCTGGCATTCTCTCCTGCTGCAGTGGTGAGGCAAAGCCTGAGGCAGTAGTCTCTGCCTGCCACTTCTTCACAGGGAAACTTTTGTCTGTTTGAAAAAAATATGGTGCTTGACTTCTGTGACCTGGGAAGAGCCAGGGACCAAGCAGAGAAGCTGCAGCACCAGCTATTGCACCAGGACCCTGGCCACTTGCTCACAAGCCCCCACTTAGTCAGTCTCTCCAAGCATTTTCTTCCCAGGAAGGGTTCTGTTGATTTTGAAAAAATGACACTTGGCTTCTGCATCCTGGGAGTCACTAGGGTCCAACCCAGCAGCAGTGGCACCAGCTGCTGTACCAGGAGAACCCTGGCCACTAGCTCCCTAGCCCTCACTCAGTCAACCACTCACACACCCACTCACTCATCAGCACATACACAAAATTTTCCATACACTCACTCGCTCACACTGAGACTCACATAGTCCGACTGGCTCAGCTGCCATTTTCCATGCCTCTCTCAGTGTTCTTAAAGAAAAGCAATTCTAACCAAGAATTTTCTACCTCTCCAAGCCAAGCTTCATCAATGAAAGAGAACTAAAATCCTTCCTAGACATTCAATCCCTAACAATTTATACCACCTCCAGACCTGCCCTTCAGGAAACATGTAAGAAAGTTCTGAGCACAGAAACAAAAGAACAGTTCCACCCATGGCAAAGGCACAGGCAGGCACAGAGATAACAGATCATACAGATCAACCACAAAACCCGAAATAAAAACAAGAAAAAAGAAACAAAGCAACCTCTTAAGAACATTATGAGAAGGATAAACCATCACATATCAATTATTAACTAGAATTGGACTGAGCGCACCACTTAAAAGATATAGATTAGTAAACCTGAAAAAGAAACATGATCCAACATTCTTCTGCCTCTAGGAAACCAGTCTCACTTCAAAGGACACCCATAGGCTCATGGTAGGAGGCTGAAGGAAGATTTTCCAGGCAAATGGAAAACTAATAAGAGCAAGGGTAACTCTTCTTATATCAGACAAAACAGTCTTCAAACCAATAAAAGGCTAAAAAGGAGACAGAAGGATACTACATAATGATAAAAGACTCAAAGTACCAGCAAGAAATATCTATCTTAAATATATATGAACCCAACATAGGAAAACCCAGATTTATAAAACAATTGCTACTTAAAATGAGAGAAGACATAGACGTCCACACAATCATAGTCAGAGACTTCAATACCTCACTAACAGTCTTAAACAGATCATCAAGGCAAAAAAAAAAAAAAAAAACAACAACAAAGAAATCTGGAACCTTAACACCCAACCAGTTAGACCTAATAGACATCTACAGAACACATCACCTAACAACCACAGAGTATGCATTCTACTCATTAACACATGGAACATACTCCAAGATTGATCACATTCTTAGGCATAAACCAAGTGTGAAAATATTTCAAAAGGGTGAAATAATACCAAGCATATTCAATGACCACAGTAGAGTAAAAATAAATATCACCAACAGAACCCCCCCAAAAAGGACACAAATACATGAAAATTAATCAACATGCTTCTGAATGACTTTTGAGTTAACACAGCAATCAAGGAAAAAACTAAAAGAATCTCAAAAACAAATGAAAACAGAGAAACAACATATCATAACCTCTGCGATACCATGAAATCAATGCTGAGAGGGAAGTTTATGACATTACACACACACACACACACACACACACACACACACACACATCAAGAAAATAGAAAGATCTTAAGTAAACAGCCTCATATCACTCCTAAGGGAGCTAGAGAGACAAGAACAATTAAATTCTAAATTTAGTAGAAAAATTCACATTACTAAAACGGAGTCACAAGTGCAGGAAATAGAAGCCAAAAATAATCATAGAAAGCATCAATGAGACAAAAAGCTGGTTCTTTGAAAGGATAAAAAAGATTGCCAGTCCCATGGCCAGACTGACTTTTAAAAAGGGAGAGAAAGTCTAAATAAACACAATTAGAAACAAAAAAAGGTGATGTCACAACTGACAGAGAAAAAATTCAAAAGATTATCATAGATTACTGTGAATATCTGTATACAAATGAACTAGAAAATCTAGACAAAATGGGGGATTTCCTGGCATCACATAACCTCCCAAGTTTGAAACAGGAAGAAATTAAGAACATAAACAGACCAGTAAGAATCCAACAAAGTGACCCAGTTATAAGAAATCTTCCCACCAAAAAAAGAGAGCCCTGAGCCAGATGGTTTCTCAGCTGAATTCTACAAGATGTACAAGAAAAACCTGATACCCATCCTATTGAAAGTATTCCAGGCAATCAAAAAGGAAGGAATTCTTCCTAGCTCATTCCAAGAAGTCAATATCCTGATACTCCAAATTGACAAAGACCCAACAAGGAAAGAGAACCCCAGGCCAATTTCTCTGATGAACATAGATGCAAAAATTCTCAATAAGATTCTAGCAAATTGGATTCAACAACACATTTCAAGGAACATCCATCATGACCAGGTGGACTTCATTCCTGGAAGCAGTGCTAGTTCAACATTCATCAATCTGTAAACATAATTTATCACATTAACAGATGTAAAACCAATTTCAACCAAGAATTTCCTACCCAGTCAAAGTAAGCTTCATCCACAATAGAGAATTAAAATGCTTCCCAGACATCCAATTCCTAAGAGAATATGCTGTTTCCAGACCAGCTCTACAGGGGATAGTTAAAAAGCTGCTATGGACAGAAGGAAAAAGAAACAAAAGATAGACCATATACTTCACAAGATCACAAACAAACACAAAAGCAGCAGAGCATACAACATACCCACAAAAGTGAAAACACACACACATATATGAACACAAAAGTTAAGTGAAAACAAAACATCCTTATAAAAGCATTATGACAAGGACAAACTCTCACATTTCAATAATCATCCAGAACATGAATGGACCAAATACACCACTGAAAAGGCATAGAATGAAAAACTGGATAAAAACATATGATCCAGTAATTTACTGGCTCATCTCACCACAAAAACACCCACAGATTCAAACTTAGAGGATGGAAAACAAACTTTCTGGTGAACATATCACAAAAGAAGGCAAGAGCTGCAATCTTAATATCATACAAAGCAATATTTATGCTATCAAAAATTTTTAAAGATGTGGAAGAATACTACAAAATGATAAACGGTTCTATCCATCAACAGGAAATACCCTTCCTAAATATATATGTACCCAATACAGGAGCACCAGCTTTTATAAAGCAGCTACTAGGTAAACTAAAAAAAAGATATTGACTCAAACACTATCATAGATAGGGACTTAAATACACCACTAACAACCCTAGATAGGTCATCAAAGCAAAAAATCAAAAAAGAGACCTGGAACCACAACTTGACACTTCACCAAATGAACTTAATAGATACCTACAGAACACTCTACCCAGCAACCACAGAATATACATCACCACATGGACGTACATCAACCACATGGATGTACTCCAAGATCAACCACATCCTCGGCCATAAATCAAGCATAACAAATTTCACATGATCAAAATACTGCCATGCACCTTCTCAGACCACAGTGTAATAAAAATAAATATCACCACCAACAAAATTCACCCAAACCCACAAAGACATGGACACTAGACAACATGATGCTGAACAACTCCTGAGTCAACACAGAAATCAAAACAGATATTAAAATATTCCTAGAAACAAATGAAAACAAAGAGACTTCTTACCAAAACCTCTGGGATGCCATAAAATCAGTGCTAAGAGGAGAATTTATATCTCTATGAATACACATCAAAAAAAAATGGAAAGCTCACAAGTTAACAAGCCTAACAAATCACCTAAGGGAGCTGGAAAGACAAGACCATCAAAACCCTAACTTCACCAGAAGAATCCAGATCACCAAAGTCAAAGACCAAATTATGGGACCTAGAGAAAAAAATACCATAGAAAAAGTCAGCAAAACAAAAAGCTGGTTCTTTGAAAAAATAAACAAGATTGATGGACCCCTAGCCAGAAATGGACCAAGAAGCAGAAATGCAAAAGATCAGTCACAACTGACCCCAAAGAAATACAAAAGATTATCAGAGATTACTATGCACATCTATATGGAAACAGACTTGATAACTTGAATGAAATGGAAACTTTCTCACCTCAAACCACCTCCCAAGGTTGAAACAAGAAGAAATTGAGATCCTAAATAAAACAATAAAACACAGGAAATTGATTCCACTGTAAGAAAACTACCTAAAAAAAAAGACCCTAGACCAGATGAATTTCCAGTGGAATTCTACAAAATATACAGAGAAGAGTTGATACCAATCTTATTGAAAGTATTCCAGGTAATTGAGAAAGACAGAACTGTCTACAAATCATTTTATGAAGCTAACATCATGCTGATACTCAAGCCAGATAAAGATCTAACAAAGAAAGAGAACTACAGGCCAACATCCTTGATGAACATAGATACAAAAATTCTCAACAAGATTCTAGCAAATTGGATCCAACAACACATCTCAAAAATCATCCACCATGACCAAGCAGGCTTTGTCCCTAAAACCACAAATGGAATTAAATACATCAACAGATGTAAAAGCAAGAACCACATGATTATATCATTAGATGCAGAAAAATCTTTTGATAAAATCTAGCATCCCTTCTTAATAAAATCCCTTGAACACCTAGGCACAGAGGGAACACACCTAAAAATAGTAAGGGCCATCTGCATTAAACCCACGGCCAACATATTGCTAAACAGATAAAAATTGGAAGCATTTCCCCTGAAAATCAGAACAAGAAAACAATGCTCACTTTCACCCCTCCTGTTCAACATAGTGTTGGAAGTCCTAGCTAAAGCAATCAGACAAGAAAAGGAAATCAGGGGTATCCAAATTGGAAAAGAAAAAGTTGTTATCCCTCTTTGCTGACAATATGATCCTATAACTCGAAAATCCAAGAGAAGCTGTCAAAAACATACTTGCACTGATAAAGAACTTTGGAAAAGTCTCAGGGTATAAAATAAATATGCAAATGCAGTTGCATTCTTATACACCACCAACAAACAGGCAAGAAACCAAATAAAAAACACAATCCCATTCACAGTAGCCACAAAAAAGGAAATACTTTAGCATCTTCCTAACTAGAGAAATGAAAGACCTTTAAAACGAAAACTACAAAACACTGCTCAAAGAGGTCAAAGATGACACAAACAAATGGGAAAATATTCCATGCTCATGGATTGGAAGAATCAACATTGTTAAGATGTCCATCCCACCAAAGACAATCTACAGATACAACGCAATACCCATGAAATTACCAACATCATTCTTCTCAGACATGGAAACAACAATACAAGAATTCATGTAGAAATATAAATGACCACAAATAGCCAAAACATTCCTCAGCAAAAAAGACAAAGCCAGAGGTATCATACTTCCAAACTTTAGTCTCTACTATAAGGCTAAAACAATCAAAGCAGCCTGGTACTGGTACAAGAACAGGCATATAGGCCAATGGAAGAGGTAGATATTCCAGAAACAAAACCTCAATTTCTCAACTAACTCATCTTCAAAAAAGTCTCCACCAACAACCACTGCAGAGAGGAGAACCTATTAAGTAAGTGGTGCCAGGAAAACTGACTGACTACATGCAGAAGAATGAAACAGGACCGCTACCTACCACCATAAACAAAAATCAACTCCAAATGGATCAAAGACCTAAACATAAAACCTCAATTTTGAGAATCTTAAAAAATACAGATGACACCCTTACAAAAATCAGAATTGGCAACTAATTCCTGATGAAGATACCCAAATCACATGCCTTAAGAGATGAG
>CAUYQG010080552.1:0-18795 GCA_963574415.1 Tarsius wallacei
GGCCGCTGGGGATTTGGCGGACTGGGCGGCTGGAGGACTGGCGGCCTGGGGCTGGGGCATGGTGGGGGGGGGGGCAGGGGCTGGGACGCAGGAGGAGAAGGGGCAGGGGAGCAGGGCCAGCGGCTGGGGCATCGTGGCGCAGGCGGCAGGGATTGGGACGCAGGTGGGGAAGGGCCAGGGGGCCAGGGGCCAGCGGCTGGAGGACAGAGGGCAGGGGCCAGGTCTGGGGCGCAGGGGGCTCCTTCCGCAGTGTCTGCGGGGACGGCAGTAGGGGGCTGGGTCCGAGGCTCGCCGCCACAGGGAACGAAGGGGGAGGGGGGCTGCGCAAACGCCGCGGGCGACAGCGCCGAGGACGCTGCAGGCTCGCAGGCGACGGGCCGCGCGTCCCGGAGGCGCCCAGCGGAGCTGCCGGGCTGGAAACCCCGAGGCCGCGTCGAGAAGCTTCTCAGGCGAGCCGGGCGTGGCCTGGGGGCTTGCGAACGCGCAGCCGCGACGCAAATCCACGGCCGGTGGGAGCCCGGGTGACCACGCGGCGCCTCCAGCGCGCTGCGCGTGCTCGCGGGTGGGTGGTGGAGGGAGGGGCGCGGCGGCGCGGGTTCCCAGGCCGGCACCCACTCCTGGGCGGGAGTGGGGGTTGGGGGCGGCGGCGGCGGGGGGCGGCGACGTCCACGGCGACCGTGGAGAGGCTGCGGGCCGCAGCGCGGGGGGCGCCCAGCCGGGAAGGCCGGCAGCCCGCCCCCGACGAAGCCCCCGTCGCCGCCCACGGCCGCGCGACGTCCCGCGACTCCGTCCGGGAAGGGGCTGACGACGGCCCCGTGGCTCCCAGACCAGCTTCCCCAAGCGCGCACGCGGCCGCAACGCGAAGAGCCCCGCCTGTGGTCTGCAGGCGCCCCGACCCTTCTCTTTCACCAGCGTGGACCCTTCAGACAAGGCGCAGCGTGTGTGGCGAGCTAAGCTTCCACCTGCCAACCGGGCGCATTTTAGTGCCTCGGCGACACGAGTCACACCCTTTGTGCTGCCTGGATATTCCCAGCCCTGGCGTCTGTGCGGCCACAAGCCATAGTTCAGGGCGATGCACACTTTATGAGGATGGCTCCTTTCTTTTTTGTTTTTGAGTTGGAGTCTCACTCTGTCGCCCAGACTGGAGTGCAGTGGCCACTCCCGGCCACCGCAGCCTCGACCCGCTGAGCTCCAGCGATCCTTCCGCCTCAGCCTTCCAAGTAGCTGTAACTACAGGCGCGGGCTACCACGCCCGGCTAATTTTTGATTTATTGTAGAGATGAAGTCTCACCAAGTTGCCCAGGCGGGTCTCGAACCCGCGGGCTCAGGCAATCCACTCACCTCCACCTCCCAAAGCGCGGGATTACAGACTGAGCCGCCGAGCCCGGCTGAGGATGGTTCCTTTCTAGTTTTTGGGCACCTTGTCTCGACTCAGTGCCGTGCGGCATTTGCTGATTTTGCTGTGTCTTTACTTTTCAAATTCTGGAAGTTGGTGCTGGTCACACAATGTGTTAATTTGGTTCTGCTATGCCGCTGCTTTTGTTTCAGCATTGGTTCATTGTGGGTGGCATAGTATTATCAGATTAAAAATAAATCCTGGCCAGGCAGGGTGGCTCATGCCTGTAGTCCCAGCATTCTGGGATACTGAGGCAGGAGGATTGCTTGAGCCCAGGAGTTCGAGATCAACCTAGGCAGTATAACGAGACCTCACCTCTACACACACACACACACACACACACACAAAATCAAAAAGTTAGCTGGCTGTGGTGGTGCACACCTGTGATCCCAGCTTCTCGGGAGGCAGAGTCCAAGAGGTCGAAGCTGCAGTTAGCTGTGATCATGCCACAGCACTCCATCCTGGGCAACAGACAGAGAGAGACCCTGATTCAAATCAACCAACCAATCAATCCTAGAAGGGATGTCTGTCTTGGGTCAGGGACTGAAGTTGGAAGGAGACAGCAGAGGGAGAAGGAGAGGGAAAGAAACAGAAACACCTGGCATAATCATCAGAGCCCTCTGCCTGCCCATCAGCAAGCTCATGACCCACAGGCAGTGGGTCATACACGATGACAGACATGTACATGCGATCACAGCATGTTCGGGGCCTACTCAAACATAAGCTTTGGTTCCAGGGGCAGGTCCCGTGAAAATAGTGCTGGGTCCACTTTCTGGAATTCTCACACACCTCGGATTCCCACCAGGATGTCGGCTTCATATTTCCTACCTGCCAATCACATCCACCTGTATTTACTGTGTTACTCTGAGGTGTGACCTTGGTACGCGTCCATTCTCCTGCCATCATCTTCTCCTAGCCACACCCTTGAGGCTACAGACATCAAATCTCTCTGCATCACCTTATGTGGACAGTCTTTAGGCAACTTTTGCACGAAACATACTTCACATCTTACCGTCCATCTGCTTAGCAGAGTCAAGCTTACTTTCTAAGATGCTTGTGTGTTGTGTATTTTTATTTCACCTGGCATAATCATCAGAGCCCTCTGCCTGCCCATCAGCAAGCTCATGACCCACAGGCAGTGGGTATTTATATACCTCCTGTAGGCAGGCCAATCCTAAATTTTAAAAAATATGTATATTTCCAATGATCTTTCTTCATTTTTTTAAAATAAGGAGTTCTGCCAAGTTTCATTTGTTCATATGAGAGACCACTTCCTATCTCACTGTAGCTCTGTCCCCTTGGCTGACCGGTCATTGGCATCCTGCCACATCACTTCCTTTTGTGAGTGGGTCACATGGCTCTTACTGACTTGCTGCCAACTTTCTTCAAGGAGTGCCAGGGAGAGGAATGCAAAAAACCCAAGCCACATTCCTCAGGGAGCAACATGCATCACTGGGAAAAGTGTATTGTCAGCCCACATCCCTTTGCATGGCTAGGAGAGTCTGTTTGGAGAAAAAGAGCCTTGGGATAGGTGGTGCCAAGCCTTTGCTTCTCGGATGGTGCATCCTGAGAACGGGAGGGGTCCCCACCCTGGGCTCAGGCTTCATCAGGGTCCCTGCGAGTCAGCATGGCATGGGTGGACCAGCTTTGGGAATGGAGGAAAGAAAGGGGAAAAGAAAAAGAAAGCATGTCTTCTTTGCCACACCCCTCTCTGCTTTGACTCACTCCCCATCCTGAGTTTGGACCCTCCAGGGTATGGCACTGAAATAGCACCCCAAGTGAAGCTACCACGGGCGACAACCCACCTGGAGGGTGTGGCTGCTGCAGATTGAAAGGGGACATTTCCTCCTCTGACCCTCACCCCAGTTCCTGCCCATTCTGCTCAGATGTGTCCAGAGTGCCTTGCCCCCGGGATCAGCCGAGAAGTAGCCTGTCTTGCTTCCATCTTTTGGCTGATAATTCTGAAAGCATGGACTGATTTTGACAAGAGCAACCTGCCGTGCGTTGGGAGGCAGGATTCCTCTTCACCGTAGATTTCGAAGCACAAGAGAAAAGGGGAACACTGTTCCAAAGAGCCTGCTTGAATTTAATGCCCATAAATTTAAGTAAGTACCTGTCAAAAAGAGACAATTATGCTTCAGATGAATTAATTTTATAATTTTTGTTTCCACCAAATTGGTTGACAGCTATTTTGGTGACATGAATTTCTTGAACATCCTTGAATAAAAATAGCATCCCTTTGTCAGTGTCAGTTAAATACCAATGTTGAAGAGAAGATCTTGAGGCTAGCATATCCAAATCTGATAAAGGTTGGAACTTTTTGATATTTTGGCAACATTCTTTTAAAAAATGAAGTGGCAGAAGCCACACTCTAGCTGGGGTTTCCTAGAACACAGTTTCCGAGGAGATCTGCACATCTGGGCCTCTGAGATCCCTCATGGGAATCCCTCTGTGAGGGAGGAAAAAGTTGGGCTGTGATGTGGGCGCAGCAGCAGCCTCAGGGGACCACGAGGCACTCTGAGCAGGGATGGCTTTCCATGGAGGAGACATGGCTGAGTGAAGCAGTGTCCTGCTGTGAGTTATTTCCCGGGAGGGAGCCATCAACAGCTGACATTCCCAGCAGCTGGGGAATGACGGTTTCGGCCTTGAGTGGAGGTTCGCCACAGCAGTCATTCAATCACCTATTTTTTCTTCTTGAATATGGACCACCACAGGAAAAGGAAAGGGAAAACAAAAGGGAAGCCCCACCAGACAGACTAGGAGCGGCAGGGTTAAGGCCTAACCTGTCTCCAGCCAGGACTTGAGAGGGCGTGTCGTCACCACCTCTGCCGGTCGACAGAACTCCTCTGTGTTGTCTCTCAGAGCTACCTGGCCTCACCTGGACACATCTTGCTCCATATTTTCTCCATAAAGTTATCTTTTTTATTTCGTCAGGCACTGAACCCCTGTCATGGGTCAGGCCCTGTTCTAAACACTGGAGATACAAAAGTGAACAAAGCAGAAACTCCTGTCCTAGAGCTCTAAAGGGTGTGTGTGGGGGGGGGGGGGGTGTGTTGGAGTCCTGAGCTGTGGCCCAGGCTGGAGGCCATGCTCCCACCTCAGCCACCCAAGTAGCTGGAACAACAGGTACATGCCACTATGCCCAGCTGATTTTTGGGGGAGAGGGATTTTTGTAGAGACAAGTTCTCACTGTGTTGCCTAGGCTGGTCTCGAACTCCTGAGCTCAAGCAATCCTCCCGCCTCAGCCTCCCAAAGTGCTACAATTACAGGATTCCAGGTACAAGCCACCACGCCCCACCTAGAGACGTATTTTTAAAGGAGTTAATTCACAAAGCCGCGAGGGCTGAGAAACCCAGTGTCTGCAGGGCAGGCAAGCTTGAAATCACACGGTGGGCTGGAAGTTTCAGCAGCAGTCAACGCTACGGACTCTCTCCCCTTTCCCCTATTTTTAAAATGACAGTTTTATTTGTGGTCTTGCTGAGTCCAGAATAAGAAACTGCTATTTTAGCAGTGTATTAAAACCTTGCTCTGATGTGCTCTTGAAGGAGCTCAAGTGCATTTTTTTTCCTTCCAGGAAAGATATTTTTGACATATGGCGTTAAACAACCTCAACGTCGGCTCTGCAAGGGAAAAGGCAACTGAGGAGAGTGCTGGTGGCACAGAACCTTCCGCGAAAGTGGGGGTTTGGCAGGTACCGAATTCCGTGTTTAAAGCTTTGTGATGTTCTGGTCCTGGGGGTCGTTATTTTGAGGGAAAGAAAATCTTGAGAACAAAACAGAACCAGTTTAATACGTGAATTGCTATTAACATCTGTCTTTTCTCTTTATGTAAACAACAGAGAACGCTTATCCATCTTTCAAAACTTTTCATAGGATGAACACAGCCTGTAAAATAAAGTAATCTGATGAATGCATTGAATACCTCCTTTAACAATAACTATGTGTATGACTTTGCACGAAAAGAATGCCTTTACTCTAAACCATCAAAATATTAAGTCAGCTGCTCAATAAAAGAATATTTCACAAGAAGGTGTAATAGACTCAAAAGACACATGAACAGGAGGGGAACAGACAGAGGTTATTAACATGCGTACTGTGCATCCACCCGGGAGCACTCAGAGCCAAGGCACTGGGAGGGGCAGTCGGGGCCTGGGCTGGCACAGCATCTTGACAAACCACAGCGCGTCGGTAGAGAAGGGGTGAGTTGTGGAAAGAGGACTTTGAGCTTCTAGGGCCTGGCAAGGCGTGGGGAGGCCAGCCCATAGGGAAGCGAAGGGACAGGAAGGACGGGTCAGGAACAAGCTGTTGGTGCGGGCTCCTTCTTGGTGCGCTCTCATCCCCAGTGGTGAGCCTGTCGATTCCCTCCTGGCATTAAAAGGGGCACCTTTGCAAGGGGAATTTGCATCTCACGTTCAGGCAGAGAGCGGGAGGGTAGAGAGCTCATTTTGTGTCTGCTTTGTCTCAGGTGCCTCAAAATAAGCAGAACCTTTAGGATGATGAGCACAGCCTACAGCATCATGTAATCCAAGGAATGCCTTGAATACCTCCTTTAACAATAACTGTGTGTATGACTTTGCCCGTAAGGAATACCTTTAATCTAAAACTATCAAAGTAATCCCTGTGCTAGAGTGGCATGTTTAGGAAGGGCACCCTCTGAATCCTTCACAACTGTGTGTCCCTTGTTTTCTCCTAATGCTTATAGTGGAAGTCGTGTCAGCAATGGAACCCTTTGATCTAGGCATAGAAACTCCATCGACTTATCAGATAACTTTCTAGAAACTGACATCTGTTATGAAAAACAGCATGACTCTAAACTCAGCTGATTTTTTTTGCAGGGGGGGAAGCCAAAATCTAATTTTAACGTGAACCTTCTCAAATTTTACGTTAGCAACTACTGACATTTTCTTCATAAGCACAGGCAGGCCAAAGAAAACGCAGAGAGGGCTGCTGTGTGCAGTCTCCTCGTAGTCCCCTTCTCACTGTAGCTGGAGGGGGCCACCAAGATGAGGGGCTGCTGAGGGGGGAGGGCCACTCATCCACGATTCCAGCAAGCCTGGGAAGGGCTCCCGATCGGGGCTTTTCTGGCAAGCTGATGACATAGATGGAGTCTCAGGCTATCCTGCTGGCCAGACTCATAACAGGACATTTAAAATATATATATACCCATAGATCACAGGGCTTCATAAAAACTTTCTGAAGTGGTTCATAAAACACCCATGAAAATATAAAGTATGGCCTGGGGCGGTGACTCACAACTGTCATCCCAGCACTTTGGGAGACCAAGACAAGAGGGTTGCCTGAACCCAGGGGTTCAAGACCAGCCTGGGCCACCTGATGAGACCTCATCTCTACAATAAATCAAAAAATTAGCTGGGCATGGTGGTGCACACCTGTAGTTCCAGCTACTTAGGAAGCCGAGGTGGAAGGATCGCCTGCCCCCAGGAGGTCGAGGCTGCAGTAGCCGTGCCGCTGCACTGCAGCTTGGGTGACAGAGTGAGACCCTGACTGAGAAAGAGGGAGAGGGAGAAGGAGGGAGGGAAGGAAGGAAAAAAGCAAATATAAAGTATGCGGGGGACAACGGTCTGCCTGGGTGCCCATGCAGGGAAGGACGTCCAATGCCTCTCCTGCTCCGGCCTGCAGCTGGTGAGGACCTTCCCGAAAGGAGACCTTGAAGAATGGGGACCTTGACAAACATGGATATTCAGGAAACAGGAATGTGGAGCTTCGCAGGTAAGGCCTTTCACAACCGCCTCGACCTGCTCCAGCAGACTCCATCTGTTTATCGTGGTGCCAGACAAGATTGACTCCACTTCTCACCATGACCCAGTCTCCTTCCAAGTTCCGCACGGAGCTCGCCCAGGGGCTCCCAACCCGGTCAGCTCTTCCCAAAGCAGAGCCAGGAGCCAGGAGGGCCTCGAGCAGCTACTACTGAAACAGCACCTGCCTGGTGCCACTGCGAGGTGAGTCAGAGGGTAGAAACTAAAACCAAGCAAGGAGGTTTTCGTCTCATGTCCCTGCATCCCGCGAAGCCAGGGGATGGCATCTGGAGGAGGCATCTGTGGACTGAGCCCTTCACCAGTGGGGTCCCGTGTGGGAGGTGGGGCCCAAGAAGCAGTGAGGGCAAGCTCCTCAGGCATGGACTCCTGTCCTCATCACGGGAGTGGGTCCGTGAGGCGGCACGTGTCTCTTGTGTCTGCCTTCTTTCATGCCACACAGTCATTTTGAGACTTATTGGTGGTGGTGTGTGTGTCAGTCGTTGGCCATTTTTATTTCTGGGTGGTGTTTTATTGTGTGAATATGCTATGGTCAGTGTATCCTTTTTAGTAGATGTTGGGGTTGGTAGATATGTGGGTTGTTTCCTTACATTGGTGTTTTCTAGGACCTAATTTGGAAAATGGTGATGCAGAGGACGTTACAGAAACACACACGCTCACACTCAGAACCCACAGCAGTGCGTGTCAGGGCTCCCAGTGGAAGCTGACGGGAAGGGTGCTCACATTCAGTGTTTCTCCAGACTGATGCTCATCGAGGGAGATCTGTAACGTTGGGAGACATTTTATGCAGCAGAGGAGATGCTCTCACGTACAGTCTCAAGGTTCACAGTGCGTCCAATTCATCTGGTCATTTTCCCTGAAGGAAACTAAAAGTAGTTTTTCATATAGGCTTCAAAAAATATGCAAATTGTTTATATCAAAACATATGCCGCATAGAATAGTAAACGTGAAAATATAAAGGCAAAAGAAAAGCCAAAGAAGAAAGCAGATGTGCCAGTGGTAAAGGGAAAAATAACTTCTGGAATCAAGCTTAAAGTTTGTCTTGGCTCTTCGTGGTCAAGGAACCAAACCAGAGACGCTGTAAGCCACACAATTCCTGCTACCACTGACACAAAACATACGATGTCCTTCAGGAGAGATGACGTTGTCATCATAATAAAATGTGTGTGAAGAAGCAATTATTCAGTTCAGCAAAAAATTTGAAAAACTCAGCTGGGCTTTGGTGGCTCAGCCTGTAATCCTGCACCTTGAGAGGCGGAGGTGAGTGAATTGTCTGAGCCCGCGGGTTCGAGACCCACCTGGGCAACTTGGCGAGACCTCATCTCTACAATAAATTTTAAAAAAAATTAGCCGAGCGTGGTAGCGCGCACCTGTAGTTCCAGCTACTTGGAAGGCGGAGGCAGAAGGATCTCCAGAGCCCAGCCAATAGAGGCTGTGGTGGCCGGGAGCTTGCAACTGCATTCCAGTCTGGGCAATGGAGTGAGACTCCAACTCAAAAAAAAAAAAAAAAAATTTGAAAAACTCAGCTGGCCATCTGGGAAATTGGCTGTCTTTCCATAAATGAATCACCCAACTGTTCTGTCAGCCAGTATGCATTGCCCCTCGCATCTTGGTGGTATGTGTGCGTGCTGATGGGGACATGTGACTCCAGGCTCAGAAGCGTTGAAAAGAAAGAGGTCTGAGAAAGGACTTGGGCTGTTTTATGCTGGGGCATATATGGGACCAGTAAAATGTGGTGTAAAATTTCACAATGAAAACTCTTTTTTATATGACCCAGAAAGAAACTGGATTTTAAAACTGTACACAAAGGTTAAGAATGAGAGCACCTTAAGGCCTCAAAACTGTCTGGATTTTTAATTCTTACACTTTTTTGAGAATTTTAGCTAGAATTCTGTTGCTTTCTTTCAGACCACAGGTTTTTTTTTCCCCCTCTAATGTCATGATAGATTAAAAGACCATGAAGTTTTTTGCCTGTGTAAGGGCAGCAAAGGGAAAGCCATAAAAATGATTTTCTTCTTGAGAAAATGGAAATGACCCAGAAATAGGTCAGGAACTCGGAGAAGCTGCATGTGTCCACTCCACTTTTATTATTTTCCCCACAATTAACAGAAAATGATTTTTAGGTTGCAGAAAGAAGGGATATAGGAAAACAGAAATTTAGCTATGTTGTTTATTTATTTATGTTTCTCTTCTTTTTTTTTTTTTTTTTTTTTCAGTTGGTGTTTCACTCTGTTGCCCAGACTGGAGTGCAGTGGCTGCTCCCGGCCACCGCAGCCTCAATCTGCTGGGCTCCGGCAATCCTTCTGCCTCAGCCTTCCAAGTAGCTGGAACTACAGGCGCGCGCTACCACGCCCGGCTGATTTTTGATTTATTGTAGAGATGAGGTCTTGCCAAGTTGCCCAGGCAGGTCTCGAACCCGCAGGCTCAGGCAATCCACTCACCTCAGCTTCCCAAGGTGCGGGATTACAGGCTGAGCCACTGAGCCCGGCATGTATCTCTTTAGACTGGTAGAAAACATCGCTGAAAATGTCTTCCATAAGTGGCCTCAAGGGGTATTTTTGAAATTTTCCTCCTGTAGATTCTACCGACGTTTTATGGATTGTGACGCTTCAAAAATAATATCACTTATAACTGGCTTATAACTTTTACCCTAATGAGCAGGAAATACCACAGAGCATAATTAATTTGTTGTGATAGCATCTGGTCATAAGATGGTAAGTGGATAGTAAGTGGATAGAGTGTTATTATTAAGTTGCACCTTATATAATTGACTGTTGATTTGTTAATCATTGAAATTGTGTTTAGTAACTCATCATCTAATATGACACTAGGCCACATGTTCTATTTATCTTAACTAAAAAGTTATTTTTATTAAAACAAAGAAATATATCCTATATATCTGTTAGAAATCTTCTGATCACAAGTGATATAAACCTTAACTCCAGCTGTCTCAAAAAATAAAGGAAACATTGGAACACAAAGAAGGACAACAAGAGAGAAAAAGAGGGACAGCATGGCTACAAGACCAAAAAAACTCAAAGTGGCAATATACATCCTTCCCTATCAGAAGTTACGTTAAATGTAAGTAAATTAAACTCTGTGGCCGAACAAATGAAAAGTGGCTGAATGAATGAAAAGCAAGGCTTAACTCTAAGGCTACCTATAAGAGGCTTGCCTTCGATGCAGAGGCACACAGAGGCTGAAGCGAAGGGATGGAAAAGGGTATTTCAGGCAGATGGGAACCGAAAGAGAGCAGAGTGGCCATACGCATGTCCGACAAAGGAGACTTCAAGTCAGAATCTTAACAAGAGGCAATGAAGGACATTATGTGATGATAAAGGGTCAGTTCGTTCAGATAAATAACTCATATGAATGCATGATTCCTTCAGAAGGGATGTATACAAAAACATATACACATTTTAAGAAAGGAAAAAACTGCATTAAAATTGTAATACTCAGCAAGATGAATACAAGTCACATTTGACTCCTGCAATGACAAGGGGCGCTCAAAGTGGTTCCCATCAGCATCCAGACACTTTTGATTATGGCAAACATTCCTGAAATGGGTACATATTCTTGGTACCCCGATATGTAGACACTTTATAGGGGAGCACTCAGATAAATGAGGCAAACGTTGACAGAATTGAAGAGAGAAACCAGTAGTCATCGAAGATTTCCACAACACTCTACTTCCAAAAACGGGTGGAACAACTAGACAGAAAATCAGTAAGAAAAGATGGAACTTGAACTAACACTTCATACCAAGTGAACTTAATAGCTATATTCAGAACATTCCATCCAGGGGTGGCAGAATACACAGTCTTCTTAAGTGCACATGGAATGTAGTCCAAGACAGATCATATTAGACCACAAAGCAAGTCTTAACAAATTTAAAAAGATTGAGATCATATCAAGTATCTTTTCTGACCACAGTGGAATAAAAATAGAAATCAGTAGCAGTAGGAAAACTAAGAAATTCACAAATGTGTGAAAATGAAACAACATACTCTTGAACAGCAAACGGGTCAAAGAAGAACTCTAAAGAAATAGCTTAAAAATCATGAAATGAACAAAAATGAAAACACAACATACTAAAACCTGTGGAATACAGCAAAAGTGGTATTAAAAGGAACATTTTACTATAACAGTCAACACCCACATTAAAAAAGAAGAAAGACTTCAGATCAACAACCTAACTTTATGCAAAAAGGACTAGGAAAAAAAAGAACAAAATTCCTTTTTTATACTAAAATTAACTCCCTCCCTCCTTTTTACACTAACCCAAAGTTGATATAAGGAAGGAAATAGTCAAGATTAGAGCAAAAATAAATAAAATAAGGAACAGAAGCTGGATGCAGTGGTGTGCACCTGTAGTCCCAGCTACGTGGGAGGCTGAGGTGGGAGGCTCAGTTAAGCCCAGGAGTGTGAGGCCAGCCTGGGCAATGTAGTAAGACCCTGTCTCAATCCATCAATCAATCAATCAGTAAGAAAATAGAAAAACAATAGAAAAGAATCAGTGAAACTAAGCTGGTTTTTTAAAAAGATCAGCAAAATTGGCAAATCCTTAGACTAAGAAAAAAAGAAGACTCATAATTAAAATCAGATATGAAAATGGAGACATTACAACTAATGCCACAGAAATAAAAAGGATTAAAAGAGGCTACTAAAATAATTATAATTATAAACAAATTGAGTAACCTAACAAGAAGTGGATAAATTCTTACAAACATGCAACCTATCAAGACTGATACACGAATAGAGAATTTGAGCAGTAACTAGTAAGGAGATTCAATCAATAATCAAAAAACTCCCGATAAAGAAAGGCCCAGGACCAGATGAATTCTACCAAACACTTAAAGAAAAATCAACACCAATTCTCCGAAAACTCTTTGAAAATATTAAAGAGGAGGGAAGGCATAATCCCAACTGAAAGGACAGGTCTAGAGCGGGAAATGCATTTTTCTTTACTCTTCTTCCTTTTTTTTTTTTTTGAGTTGGAGTCTCACTCTGTAGCCCAGACTGGAGTGCAGTGGCCGCTCCCGGCCACCGCAGCCTCGACCTGCTGGGCTCCGGCGATCCTTCCGCCTCAGCCTGCCGAGTAGCTGGAACTACAGGCATGCGCTACCACGCCCAGCTAATTTTTTGATTTATTGTAGAGATGAGGTCTCACCAAGTTGCCCAGGCGGGTCTCAAACCTGCGGGCTCAGACAATCCACTCACCTCAGCCTCCCAAGGCGCGGAATTACAGGCTGAGCCACGAAGCCCAGCTACTCTTCTTCCTAAACCTTAATACAATGATGAGAAAGTAGAAGCTCATAGCGGCAATCAAGCTTGCCTAGAGTAAAGGGAATTTACAAGGCCTAAGACGTCATGCATTGGGCAAGGATTGCAGAAGTCATGAAACTAGTAATTACAGAAGTTATGACTGCTCAGAGGGGGAGCAGGTGGGGATTCAATCTTCCAGTAAACTGGGCACTATCTGCAGGGAAGCCAAGGATGCCCTGAAGCTACCCACTGGAAATGCCTAGGAGATAAGGGGAGGTGCACCCTTCACTAGCTCTAAAGAATGTCATTCGGGAAGGTGCAGGAGAATTAGAATCCTTGTCACGCCCTTCTCTAGGGGCTGTGATAATATGGGCAGACATTAGTGGGTCTCTGTGTCACAGGTTCTCCAAGACATCCACATGTGGTCGACAAGGAAGTCACAGCAGTCACGTGCAACATCTCCAGGAGAAAGATTTAAGCCAGGACTCGGCGGGGCGGGGTTGGGGGGGGCGGGGGGGAGGGACTACGCTGCCACACTCACCTAGAGTGTAGGCCCGCTCCCTGTCTGTGGGGGAGTGAACTCTTCTTAAATAAATCTTTTCTTCTCTTCCCTCGGTGTGTTGCAATTCTTTGCAATCTACTCGGATCTCTGGGTTGCCAGCTCGCACCTCCGGCTTGCCAGCCCCAGCAGTGCAGCGTGCCTCTCCGCCTCTCCACCCTCACCCTGTCCCTGCCGTACCCTAACACCAACCTCACGTTATGAGCTACCCCATACCAAAGCCAAAGAGACTACAAGAAAAGAAAACTACTAGCCAATTTTTAAAATGAATATTGATGCAAGAACCATCAACAAAATACTAGCAAACTTAATTCAACAGCACATTAAAAGGATGACTCCATGACCAAGTGGGATTCATTCCTAGAATGCAATGTTGTTTCAACAACAAGTAAATCTTTGTCCTAAACCAGACTCTTGTTTTGTCCCCAAACCTGTTTTCCCCTGGGATTCCTAAACTCAGAAAACGACGGCACCCTTCACACTACTGCTTCGGCCCGAACCCCATCCCATTCTCGACATCTGCCTGCCTTTCACGCTCAACATCTGACCTGTCGCAAACCCTTTCAGACCCTTGCCCTCATCTCTGTGCTAGCCCGCAGGACTTTTTCGGTCCTCCACATGGTAGCAGGAGCAATCCTTTCGAAATCCGAATGTGACTGTGGTGCTCTTTTGTTCAAACCCGTCCAACCACTTCCCAGCACACTTAGAATGAGATTGAGGTTACGCCGTGGCCGGCATGGTGCTCCATGTCTGGTTGTGTTTCCATCTCAACTCCCAACACCTCGCCGTGTCACTGGGCTCAGAGCAGCGACCTCCTCCTAGGGGCCTGGAGGAGGCCGCTTGTGCTTCCACTTTGGGACTTTGGCATCTATGCCCCACCCCTCCACTCCGCTGACCCATGCCTATCCCAGGTCTCAGCATTTGCTGATCCTGGGTCTGGAATATTTTTCTCCCAGACATCTATAGGCTTGACGCCAGCGCTACATTCAGAAATAACTGGCAGAGGGGTCTTTCACTGCCACCTTGTATACAGTAGTACCCCACCAGTCTTTCACCATTTTGTTCTGCTCCATTTTTCTTTGTTATCTTGTTACTTTGTGTGTAATTAAATGAGATTGGTGGCACAGAAAATTAAAAATTTTTGTCTGTTTTGGTGGATCTCTGTAGTGTCTGAAAAAGTGCCTGATACTTAGTAGATGCTTAGTCAATGTTGACTTTCGTGAGAGACTTTCGCGTTCCCACCTTTCACTCCAGACCAGGTGTGGACAAAACAGAGAGCGGAGAATGCAATAGTCAGAGGCAGCAGCAGATGGCGCCATAAAGAAAGGGTGAGTACTACATTTTGGTTAAAATTGTGTCTATAAGGGACCATTGATTTTGCAGAAAGCAAGTGATGCTTGCTGTAAGGCATCACTGTTCCCCTGGTCTGCCCTTCATCCTAAACCTGCAGGAAATCCTAGTGTCAAAGCCTGTTTCCCATGACCAGGAGAGCTGAGCTGTGGATTTCCCTCAGTCACATCAAAGGGGGAGGATGGGTCCTAATGTCATCAGCCTTTCTTGCGTGATTCTCTGAAGGAAGTATCCAACACATCCTACAAGGGTTTCCTTGAGAAGATCTCGTCCCAGAACTTTGCAAAGTCTTGGTGGTTGTGGATGTGGTAAGAGTGGGTGGTGCGGGCATCCTTAGAACCCTTCTCAATGGTGAAGATGTGTGTATCTTGATTCGGCTTTTTAAAACTTTTTGTGGTTAGTCCTTTTGGGGGACAAGTGGAAGGAGAGTGTTTTGGGGGTAAGACTCTTTCCCTTTGCAAAGCCATTGTTTTATAATCCAGAAAGAGTTTCGTGTACTTTCTCCAGCTAGAGAATGAGGGGGAAAGGGCGATGCTCAGACACTCTTGCTGTTTAAAAAACTCACCTCCCCTTCACAGGATGCTGCGGGATGGTTCACGCCAAAAAAAGAGAATGCATAAAACAACAAGAAGAAATCATAGGAACTAAGAAACAAGACTTTGGAAAGGAAGTCACATCCTTGTTTTCACTAGTAAAACATAGTAAAGTCTATCAGGGCTAGAACAAAAAATCAAGAACTAACCATATAAGTGTGTTATTTCACAATATGAAGACAAAGACCAAAAGACCCAGCCAAGAGAACGGAAATTGCCAACCTCACTATCTATGGTGACTGGGTGTCCAGGTTTGCCCTGGACTGTAAACCCACATCTTGGGAAATCCCTCAGTCCTAGAGGTCCCAGTTCTTCGTGATGGGTAAGGAAGGTTGAGGGGGAAGTACAAAACCCATAGGACATCTTAAAAAACAGGAGCTGAAAGCAGCACAGTTTTCAGGGTCAGAGGAGTGCCACCCAGGTCCCTGCTTTCCAAGGCCACAGCCACTAACGCTGGCCCCGTGACTTGCGGGTGGGTGTAATAGGCCAGTGAGTGAGTGACATGATTTAGTGTGCAACAGTTCAGGGAAGCATTAACAAAAAAGAAATGGAAGGAGTTGGATGATTCTACTGTAATGGTACAGAAAAAAGCATGCTGTTATTTTCTATCAAATATAGGCAACCTCGCTTTAATTCTTCCTAGTGTACATCCTCCTTCTTAAAACACGTACATGTATTGTCTTAAGAATACACAATACTAGCCAGGCTCGGTGGCTCAGCCTGTAATCCCGCGCCTTTGGGAGGCTGAGGTGAGTGGATTGCCTGAGCCCGCGTGTTCGAGACCCGCCTGGGCAACTTGGCGAGACCTCATCTCTACAATAAATAAAAAAAATCAGCTGGGCGTGGTAGCGTGCGCCTGTAATTCCGGCTACTCTGAAGGCTGAGGCGGAAGGATCGCTAGAGCCCAGCAGGTCGAGGCTGCGGTGGCCGGGAGCGGCCACTGCACTCCAGTCTGGGTGACAGAGTGAGACTCCAACTCAAAAAAAAAAAATACACAATACTATGACCTACAGAATTTGCTAAATTTAATAAAGAGCTAAAATAAATTGATGTATCAGAGAATAGGAAAACATGAAAATAATGTTTTATGTTCCTCACACATATTATTTGTTTAATTGGTCCTACTACTAATTACCACTGTTAACTATTCCCATTGTTTTTGTTTAAATAATGGATTTATCATTTTTGTTTTGTTTGAATAACAACATTTATGTAACGGAAAAGTAAATAATATAGAATAACATATCATTTTAGGCCAGGCACTGTAGCTCATGCCTGTTATCCCAGCACTTTGAGAGACAGAAGGCAGAGAATTGCCTGATCCCAGGGTTCAAGACCAGCCTGGGCAACTTGGTGAGACCTCGTCTCTACAAGAGATCAAAAAATTAGCCAGGTGGTGGCACAGGCTTGTAGTTCCAGCTACCCGAGAGGCTAAAGCAGAAGGATTGTCTAAGCCCCACAGGTCAAGGCCGCAGTGGCCATGATCACACCAATGCACTCCTGCCTGGGCGACAGAGACTCTGACTCAAAAATAATAATAATTAAATAAATAGAATAATATGTAATTTTAAATAAATACTCATTTTTCTCATTTTACATAAAAAGTTAAAGTCACCCAAGCTGGCTCTCTGGTAATTTGGTCACCCTCATCTGGGGAGGGAATAGAGGGATGGGAAGGAGGGGGGTTCCTTCAGTTTTCCCTTTTTATTATGTACATACATTATTTTGTTTAAACTTAAACTTTTAGATGTACCCTGGTTTAAGAAACAAACTCTCTAAACCCAAATTTCACTAGAAGTACGATCCTTCAAAACAGGGAAAATGAAGATTAAGTGGATTAGAATGCATTTGTTCAGAGACTAAGATCAATGTGCTAGTCAAAGCTAGAAAGTAAAAATAGAGATGTTGAAATAAGGAGAAGAAAGAATTAGCAAGTAGAACAGAAATCAGAGAAATATAAACCAACAGACCAAGCAGACAAACCAAAGTAAAACAACTGATTAACTCAGGAAAACAAAGTCTGACTACATGAAAATTAACAGACTGATAAATTAAAAGTTGATACATTTAACTGATTAAAAATTTAAAAACATAGTGCTGCAGAAGAAATGATAGACAAATGTAATATAGGAAATGCATCGGGAAGTAAATTTGCAGCATCTGCAGTAAACAAGTAGCAGAGGATGTGAAGAATTCGTACCCATCAGTGAGACAAAGGCAATCCAGCAGACAAATAGACATGTTAGTCTCCAACGAGGAAACCTCATGGCTCCACAACTGAATAGACACTCAACCTGACTAATAATTGGGGAAATACAAAATGAAACAAAAGGAGAACCACTCTAACCCGTAAGATTGGCAAAATATTTTAAAGGCATTTAGAATATTAAATGACAACTAGGATATGAGAAAGCAGACCCTCTCATCTTGCTGTGGCAGCACAAATTGGCAGAACCACTCAGAGTAGTGTGGTAACTAGCAGAAGAATCAGGAATGCCCTTTGCTTATGACCAGGCAGTACCCAAAAAGCCCCCTTGCATGTGTGCCCACAGAGACAAGCACAGAAATGTGTTTATTGCAGCAGTGCTGTTAATAAGAGGAAAAAACCCTGGAATATCCAAAACTGTCAGAAATGAGGAATAGATGAATAAGTTATAGTCACATGATGGGATGTCACAGTAAGTAAAAGAAATCACCTAGAGCCACATGCATAAATTTTACAAAAATAAAATGGATAAAAATGTGGTTTCAAAAATGAAACATACAGAAGGGATACCATTTATGTAGATTTTAAAGTGAACTTTTAATTGAAATAGTGGTGTAAATATTAAGCCATGCAAAATAATATTTTGCAAACAAACAAAATAAGGCTAGAAAAAATGTGCCAAATTCAGGAAAATGGCTGTTTCTGTGGACTGATGCAGAGGAAGGAGGCTCAAAGACTAAAAATGGAGATTCCAGCTTTATCTCCAGTGTTCTAATTTTTAAAAATAGAAGTATCTGAAATAAAATGTCTAGATTTGTTTTTCTGTGTAGTGGGTGCAAAGGTGTTTATGACATTCTCTGTATTTCCTATAATTTTTAGTTTCTCAAAGTTAAAAAAATAGAGAGAATATGACATACTGTGAGATTCCTCAAAATGATGAGAATATAAGATGCTAGTAGGCATTTTATCAAGACACGCTATCTCTCTGAGGTGAAAGAGTGACTTGACGTATTCCAAGTCAAACAACGCTAAATAACCAGCCTTTGAGAGCCAACAGAAAGAACACGTGCTGAAGCTGGGTATGTTTAGCTGGACTCCCCCCAAGAAAGCAAATGCTGAGCTAAAGTGGGAGGGTGATTTATGTTGGGAAGTGATTCCAGAGAGCGGAAGTGGAAGACCATGGAGACGGCAACAGGAGAGGAAGGGGCTCAACACAGATGAGTCTCAAGTGGTTCAACACTGTGGGCGACTCAGGCCAGGTTCTGCCAGGACTCTCCGTGGCAAGAAATGCCCCTGGTAAGTTCTCCCTCAGCTCCTGTCCCCCAAGGACCAAGGGTTTCAGTGACCCCTCAGATGCTAATGCCTTCCCTCCGTGGGTGCCAGAGCTTCCCACAGTACCCTCCAAGCCCTAGGGCAGAAGGCTGGGGATGGCTGTAAGGTGAAGGCACAGGCTGTCGGTCACACCTGCCTGGAGCTGGCTGCTGGTGGAGAAGGTTGAGGGGGGAGAGGTGGGAGGCACAGTACCTCATACAAGGAGAGGATTTTTCAACTTAAGAACCAACTTAAGTTGAAAGAGTAAGGATATCCAGTCCAGCTTCGATGGGCACCACGGTTGGGTCCATGTTTTTGCTATTGTGAACAGAGCTGCAACAA
>CAUYQG010080559.1:0-26134 GCA_963574415.1 Tarsius wallacei
ACTGGAGTGCAGTGGCCGCTCCCAGCCACCGCAGCCTCGACCTGCTGGACTCCAGCGATCCTTCTGCCTCAGCCTTCCAAGTAGCTGGAACTACAGGCGTGCGCTACTACACCCGGCTAATTTTTTGATTTATTGTAGAGATGAGGGCTCACCGAGTTGCCTGGGTGGGTCTCGAACCCACGGGCTCAGGCAATCCACTCACCTCAGTCTCCCAAGGCACAGGATTACAAGCTGAGCCACCGAGCCCAGCTCATTTATCTTCTTTTAAGAAGTGTCTATTCATGTCTTTTGCCCACTTTTTAAAGGAGCTGTTTGTTTTTTTCCTTTCGGTTCATTTGAGTTCCGTGTAGATCTTAGATGTTAGGCCTTTGTCAGATATACAGTTGACAAATATTTTTTCCCATTCTGTGGGCTGCCTCCCTGCTCTCTTGATGGTTTCTTTTGCTTTGCAGACACTCATTAATTTGATGAGATCCCACTTGTCTATCTTATTTCTTAAGATATTGGCCTTTAGGGTTCTGAATAGGAGTTTGTTGCCAGTTCCAATTTCCATCAGGGTGTCTCCTGCATTTTCTAAAATTCTTACAGTTTGAGGTTTTACGTTTAGATCTTTGATCTATTTAGCGCTAATTTTTGTATTTGGTGATAGGTAGGGGTCCTGTTTCAGTCTTCTGCATGTGGTCAGGCAGTTTTCCCAGCACCATTTACTAAATAGGTTTTCCTCTCCCCAGTAGTTTTTGTTGGAGGCTTTGTCAAAGATGAGTTGGTTGAGGAATTGAGGCTTTGCTTTCGGAATCTCTATCCTGTTCCATTGGTCTATGTGCCTGTTTTTATACCAATACCAAGCTGTTTTGATTACTGTAGCTTTATAGTAGAGTTTGAAGTCTGGAAGTGTGATATCTCTTGCTTTGTTTCTCATGCTAAAGATGTTTTGGCTATTCATGGTCATTTATGTTTCCATATGAATTTCTGTATTGTCATTTCCAGATCTGAGAAGAATGATGTTGGTAACTTAATGGGTATTGTGTTGATTCTGTTGATTGCCTTTGGTAAGATGGACATCTTAACAATGTTGATTCTTCCTATCCGTGAGCATGGTATATTTTTCCATTTGTTTGTGTCTTCTTGGATTTATTTGAGCAGTGTTCTGTAATTCTCATTGTAAAGTTCTTTTACTTCTCTGGTTAGGAAGATGCTGAGGTATTTCATTTTTTTGTGTGGCTATTGTGAATGGGATTGTGCTTTTTATTTGGGTCTCTGCCTGCTTGTTGTTTTATTGTTGAACTTTTAAACTGTTCAGATATTTTGTCATTTAAAAGTACTGCTGTGGTAAATATAGTGGTGTGTGCATCTTTTTGTCTTTTAAAACAGTTTAATTATTTTAATTGCTTTGTTGAGATATAATCTGCATACCATACAATCCACCCATCTAAAGTATTTAATTCAACGGCTTTTAGTGTATTCACAGAGTTGTGTACCTATCACCACAATTAATTTTAGAACAGTTTTCATCACCCCCAAAAAGAAAAACTTCTCTTCTTAACCATTGCTCCCAAACCTTCATTTCTCCAGCCCTTAGCAACTGATCATCTATTTTCTGTCTCTAAATTTGCCTATTCTGTATATTTCATATACATGTAATCTATAATATATGTGGGTTTTGTAACATTTCATTTATCACTTTTTGAAGTTTCATTCATGTTATAGCATGCACCAATACTTTATTTCCTTTTATTGTTGAATAATATTCCTTTGTGTGGATGATGGAATATTATGCAGCCATAAAGAAGAACAAAACTATGGACTTTGCAACAATTAGGATGGTTTTGGAGTTTATCATACTCAGTGATCTATCACAGAATCAAAGACCTGAGTGCCACATGTTCTCATTAGTGGACCCTGAAAACCTATCATAATACTACAAAAAAGGGATTGGCAGTAGTGGGACACTGCTGGGGGCATGGAGGGGGCGCATAACATCAATAAGGATACCTGATCCTAATCCAGGCAAAGTGAGGTCCATTGGGAGGCCCCAAACTTCACCTGTATCTAAACCATTTATGTATGCAATCCTGACTTATACCCCACAACTTTAAAATAAAGCAAAATTTTTTTTAAAATTCTGTGTGTGGATATACCATAATTTATTTATTAAAAAATCAGTTGATAGACATTAGGGTTGTTTCTGTTTTTGGATGTTAGAGATAATGCTGCTATGAACATTCATGTACAAATTTTTTTGTGTGGATGTATGTTTTCATTTTTTGAGCATATACTTAGGAGTGGAATTGCTAGATCATATGGTAACTCTATGTTTAACATTTTGAAGAACTACCAGACTGTTCTCCAAAGAGGCTGCACCATGTTGCACTCCCATCAACAGTGTGTGAGGGTTCTTATTTCTCCAACTCTTTGCTAATACTTGTTGTTCTCTTTTTTATTACGTCCATCCTAGTGGGTGTGAAGTAGTGTCTCATTATGGTTTTGATTTATGTTTACCTGACATTGAGCATCTTTTCATGTGCTCATATTCCTTTTTTTTTTTTCTTCTTTTTTTTGAGTTGGAGTCTCACTCTCACCCAGACTGGAGTGCAGTGACCGCTCCCGGCCACTGCAGTCTCGACCTGCTGGGCTCTGGCGATCCTTCCACCTCAGCCTTCCAAGTAGCTGGAACTATAGGCGCGCGCTACCATGCCCGGCTAATTTTTGATTTATTGTGGAGATGAGGTCTTGCCAAGTTGCCCAGGTGGGTCTCAAACCCGCGGGCTCAGGCAATTCACTCACCTCTGCCTCCCAAGGCGCAGTATTACAGGCTGAGCCACCGAGCCCGGCTCATAGTCCATTTTTATATCTTTATGGAGAAATATGTATTCAAATCCTTTGCCCATTTTTAAATTTGGTTGTGTTTTTATTATTGACTTGAAAGAGATCTTTAAATATTCTAGATGTATATCCAGAGTAAAGTTTTACACTTCTTTTGTTAAATTTGTTTCTCAGTATTTGTTCATTTTGATGCTGTTAAAAATGAAATTGTTTTCTTAATACCAGTTTTGGTTTGCTCATTGATATAAAAACAATAGATTTTTTATATATCAGTCTTGTGTCCTGCAACTCTGCTGAATTCATTATTCTAATAAATGAGCTCAGCAGAGGTTTTTACTAGATTTCTTGAGATTTTCTATGTATAAGATCGTATCATCTGCATGAAACAGTTTTAACCTTTAGTTTTGTAGTACCTATCGGTAACAACCAACGATAGCTTAATTCCCTAAGTCCCTCTTCTTTGTGTTGTTTTTTTCTAGTTCGTTTTTCTCCTTAAGGTACTCTCTGCCTTCTTTCTTTGCAACTCCTTTTCAGTCTTTCCCCTTTATGCATGTTGAGTTTCTCTGTGCAGTCTGAATCCACCTCTGCTTTACTCCTTTGTGCTCTTCCTGCTGGAATTTCTATCCTTGGGGCTTTTCCATTCTTCTGCCTCTTCCTCTTCCCTGCACTTTCTTTGCCTCTTGTGTCTGTCTTTAATAAATATTGTCTGCTTGATGGATGTGGACATTCAAGAGAGGGGACTGTAGTCTTTTTTGAGTTCTAGGCTGTTTTTTTTTTTTCCTTGCAAAAGTGGGTGCAACAGCCATTTAACTTTATTTGAGATATGAGTTACTTACAATATAATGATCAGATTTTAATTATTCAGTATGATGAGTTTTTATAAGTGCATACAGCAATGTAACCACTATCCCACCCCCAAATTTCTACATTTCTTTTTCTAATCATGTCACTCTTTCCCCAGCCCACAAGGTAAACACTTTATAATTTTTATGGATTAATGTTCCTTGTGCTTAGGCTTTATATTAACAGAAACCCACAATATGTACTCTTTTATATCTGGCTTATTTTTATTCAACATAATATTTTGAGATTCATGTTGACATGCATACAGTACTTCGTTTTTCCTTTTAATTACTGAATAGTATTTATTGTATAAGCATACCACAGTTTGTTTATTGCTTCTCTTGTTAGTGGACATTTGGATTATTTCCACCAGTTTTGTTTTTTTAAAGTAATAGTAATATTTTTAAAAATTTTTTTGATAGTTGAAGGAAAAAAATGAGAAGTAAAACTCAACTTTTCTCTCAGGAGTAACCTCAACATAGAGTTTCTTATGTTCTTTCAGACAGTCCCATGTATATTCAGATATTTGTGTATCTGTAAACATATTTTTATACAAATTGAATCTCCTGTACCTTGCTTTTTCTACGTATCCCTCATATATCATTCCATATTAGTACCTGTAGATTACCTCATTGCTGTTTTTACTTGCCAAATAGTATGTATCTACTATATTTATATTCCATTATATACATGTACAATGACTTTTTTAACCAGTTGTCTTTAATACATGGATAATCAAGTTCTTTCCTTTTTTTATAAATATTTCTGTAGGAAACATTCTTATATTTATTTATTTGTGCTGTTTGCTCTGCACATGAATACTATGACTTTAATATAAGAATAATTGCTAGATTAAAAAATATGTACATTTAAAATTTTAATAGGAATTGCTGAATTGCTCTCTAAAAGTGTTGTATTAAGTCAAATCAACATTGACCTTTTATTTCTACTGTAATATTTAAGCTTGTTTTCTCATATATGATTACAGAAACTTTCATCTGTTTATGGTTTATTTATTTCACAGTTATTAAAGATGACCAATAGTGTCTGAGAGTTTTTATTCTCACACAAGCTGACACATATTAGGTCATTTTTGTCTTTGCCAGTCTAAAAGTGAAAAATGTTTTGATTGCATTTCTGTACTTATGAATATGATTTTTTCCTATCCTTATTTTCTATTTGGTTTTCTTTATCTGTAAGCTATCTAGTTATATTCTTTATTTTTACTTGATTTTTATCTTTTTATATTCATTTATAAGACCTATTTGCATAATAGGAGAATTAACTTTTTTCCATATGTTACAGCTTTTCCCAGTTTATTGTTTGTGTATTTTCTTTGTCTATGGTTTTTTTTTTTTTTTAAGTAAATGTCCTGTTTCTGTAATGGTGCTTACAGTTTAAAAATAAAGTGTTGTTTCGGTCAAAAGAGTGAGATTTAAGGCACACTAACAGTTGAATGGGAAAACTACTTTGGTTGGCTGAGGAAATACCAAGAAGTCTTCTGAAATCTTCATCCCTCTAAGACGAACACTTCCTTCAAAGATCTGTCTGTGCAAAAAGGGTATGTTTGATGTACCTTGGACCAAGTTCGGCCCAGGTCGATGAGGTTTAAACTCGGAGACCTCTTGAAACTATAGCATATCTCATTTTATTGTGCTTTCCTTTATTGTACTTCACAGATACTGTGGGTTTTTGTTTCTTTTTTGTTGTTTTTACAAATGGAATGTTTGTGGCAACCTTGCATTGAACAAGTCTATTGGTACCATTGAACAACATGTGCTCATTTTGTGTCTCTGTGTCACACTTTGATAATTATTGTTATAGTTCACACTTTTTCATTGTTGTATCTGTTAACCTTTGATGTTACTGATCTGTGATCAGTAATCTTTGATGTTACTATTGTAATTGTTTTGGAACACCATGAACTGTGCCTTAATAGGACAGTAAACTTAATTGATAAATGTGTGCTCCATGGACCCCAGTCATTCCCAATATCTTTTGCTCTCTTTGAGCCTCTCTATTCTCTGAGATACAGTATTATTGAAATTAGGCCAATTACTAAACTTCCAGTGGCCTCTGAGTGTTCAAGTGAAAGGAAAAGTTGCACATATCTCACTTTAAATCAATAGCTAGTAATGATTAAGCCTAGTGGGGAAGGCATCTTGAAAGCTGAGATAGGTCAAAAGCTAGGCCTTTTGTGCCAGTCAACCTAGTTGTGGATGCAATAGAAAAGTTCTTGAAGGAAATTAAAAGTATTACTTCAGTAAACACATGAATGATAAGAAAGCAAAACAATCCTATTGCTGTTATGAAGAAAGTTTTAGTGGTCTGTATAGGTCACGTTCCATCAAGCCAAAGCTTAATCCAGAGCGAAGTCCTAATTCTCAATTCTTTGAAGACTGAGAGAGGTAAGGACATTGCCAAGGAATAGTTGGAAGCTAGCAGAGATTGGTTCATGCGGTTTAAGGAAGGAACTGTCCCTATAACATAAAACTGCAAGGTGAAAACAGCTGCTGATGGAGTAGCTGCAGCAAGTTCTCCAGAAGATATAGCTAAGATCATTGATGAAGGTGGCTACACTAAACAACAAATTTTCAGTGTATGTGAAACAGCCTTCTATTGGAAGAAGATGCCATCTAGGGCTTTCATAGCAAGAGAGAGAAATCAGTGCCTGGCTTCAAAGCTTCAAAAAACAGGTTTACTCTCTAATTAGGGGCTAGCACAACTGGTGACCTGAAGTTTAAGCCAGTGCTCATTTATCATACCAAACTGGGGGTCCTTATTGTGCCAAATCTACTCTGCTTGTGCTCTGGAAATGGAACAACAAAGCCTGATTGACAGCACTTCTCTTTACAGCATGGTTTGCTGAATATTTTAAGCCCACTGTTGAGACATATTTCTCATAAAAAAAAAAAGATTCCTTTCAAAAGATCACTGCTTATTGACAATACACCTAGTCACCCAAGAGCTCTGATGTAGATGTACAAGGAGAGTCATGTGATTTTCATGCCTGCTGACACAATATCCATTCTGCAGCCCATGGATCAAGGACTGATTTCAACTTTCAAGTCTTATTATTTAAGAAATACATTCTAAAAGGCTATAGCTGCCATAGATAGTGATTCTTCTGGTGGATCTGGGCAAAGTAAACTGAAAGAAAACCTTTTGGAAAGCATTCGCCATTCCAAATGCCATTAAGAACACTCATCATTCATGGGAGGAGGTCAAAATATCAACATTAACAGCAGTTTGGAAGAGGGTGATTCCAATTCTCATGGATGACTTTGAGGGGTTCAGGACCAGTGGAGGAAGTCACTGCAGATGTGGTAGAAATAGCAAGAAGCTTATTATTAGAAGTGGAGCCTGAAGATGCGACTGAGTTGCTGCAATCTCCTGATAAAACTTGAATGAATAATGAGTTGCTTTTTATGGATGCGCAAAGAATATAGTTTCTTGGAATGGAATCATCTTTTGGTGAAGATGCTGTGAACACTGTTGAAATGACAGCAGAAGATTTAGAATATTGTACAAGTTTAGTTGATAAAGCAGCAGCAGGGTTTGAGAGGATTTACTGCAGTTTTTAAAGCAATCCTACTGTGAGTCAAATGCTGTGAAACCTACATCAAATGCTATAGAGAAATATTTTGTGAAAGTCAATCAATGCAGAAAACTTTGTTGTCTTATATTAAGAAATTGCCGCAACCACTACCCTGAACAGTCAGCAGGCATCAACATTGAGGCCAGACCCTCCACAGCAAAGGTATTACAACTTGCTGAAGGCTCAGATGATTGTTAGCATTTTTTAAAAATTAAAATATGTACTTTTTTAGACAAAATGCCACTGCACACTTAACAGACTAGAAGGTTGTGTCAACATAACTTGTATGTGCACTGGGAAACCAAAATATTTGTGTGACTTGCTTTACTGGAAAATTCACTTTATTGTGGAGTCTAAAACTAAACTCTCATTTTGAATTTGTAGCTGGGAAAACATAAGTCTTGAACTGATAGGGGATACAATATTCTGAGAGCCAGCTTGAGAGTGAATGAAAAGGGTGAAAAGAAACACTGAGAGATGGAGAGAGACCAGATCCTGATAACATTTTTTTAGTCTGTGGATCTATTTATGCTTACAAGAAGTAATTATTTCAGATATTGAACCAATATTCTCTACGCCCACCATACTGAACTTGTAGAACCAAATGACTGCTAATGAGTTGAAGTGATACTGGTGATATATTCTCTCTTACACACTCACTCACAGACACACACATAACACACATGAGGTCTTATGTCCAGCCTTCAGTGAAGAGGCCAGGACAGAAGGGGAAGGGTCTGACCTGTTGCCAGACCTTTTTTGTTTTCTTTTTCTCACATCTACAATGTACCTGTATTCTGTAAGTCACTGCAACCCTATTTTGTGAACTGTTTACATGTCTGACTTCTTGTTTGGATTTTACTTGGTGATTTGATATGAATTTTTAATGTAAAAGCACTTAGCATTAGGAGTTTGACATTTTGTCTGACCTTAATCACCAGGAGGATCATGAGAGGTTTATTCAGTGGGAAGAGAACTGTTACAGCTCTGACAGAAATGATGGGAAATAAGTAAACAGCCTTTTAAATCTTCACCAGAAATCAATAGGGTTTAAAGATGATGGACGTTGGTGTTTTTTGCTGCTTAAGGACTTCAACCTTTTACGGGAAAATATCTGCTCTACGTGTCAGCAGTTTTTTTCATGCACACAATGAATCGCTGCTGCAAATAGAACATTCTGCATAGAACACTCTTCATCATTATTATAAGAAAGAAACTGTATATGACTGGCTATGATAATATAGAGCCTTTTGGGGCACTTTTGTATGAAAAAAGAGGGCCATATCTACAATTTTGTTTTTGTTTTAAGTATAATTTATATGCCAAACTTTTTTTCCAACAAAATAACAATTTTTCTATATTGAGCACCTTCATTGACTGTGTGATGTGTTAAGCTAGTTTATATGATTTCATTTTATAGATGATGAACTTGAGGCCCAGTAGCTCTAAATTCATCTAACTAGTGATAGAACTGATATTTAAAACCTCGGTCCATCTCAGTTTGAAGCTTATGCTTTTACCACTCTCCAAACTATGTCTCTGAGGATGGGCACTCAGTAGGTGTTCTCGCCTTTGATTCTATTTATTCAGTAGTGGTGTCTCTTATTTTCTTTCTTTCTCCATTTCCCCCTAGTCAGGAAAACTAACTTAAGTGACAGATCCCCACATTATTTAATAAGAGGATAAGAGCTACATCATGATCCTTGAATAAAAGGATATGGATTGAGAACTGCTTCCCAATATACTCCTCAGATTTGTTTTTAATGAATGATTTATGAGTTATTAGATTGATTTAGTATTTAGCTATATATTCACAATCAGCTACAATCTAATTCAGGTGTTCAAATGTCAGCCAAACATGCCATGCAGTGTCCTTTGCTTCAAGGTATAGAATTATGGATTTCATTGTATAAAGAAATGTTTCTAAATACTTAAAACTTGGTAACCTTGCCATTACAAAACAATTATCTTTCCAGCTAATACATACATATTAACTAATTAAATAATACATACATATCACTATACAACTATTACCCTTGGACAAAGTAAGATATTTATTTCATGAATTTGAAACATTCTTTGTAAATCAAACTAAGATTATCAACCAAGTTTTGACATAGAAAATATGGAACATATGCTGGTAAATAAGTTTTCACATAATACCCCCTGATTTATGTTATTTCATGTTTATAATTGTAATATAACTTTTATAATACATGCATTGTAATTTATTCAGTACATTGACTGCTAATACTATCAGATAATGGTACATCTCCTGCTCTTTTATGAGTCAGTTCTGGAATAGCCACATAACTTTTATCATATTTTTTATTTCCTTATTTAAAACTGAAATAAACTAAATGACCTGAGAATCCTTTTAACTCTAAAATTCTATAAGTCTCTAGGCTTAGAATTTGGGTTTGAAGGTATTTTTTTCTATCATATACTTTAAATTCATAAAACAATCTTAAAAAGAATTTTTGTTTTTGTATTTCTAAGTGTTCCTTCCCCTGCTCCTAAAAGCAGGATCATTTTCTAGTATGCAATGGCTTTTTTTGAACTGGTGATAACTACATTGCTCACCTGACTTGTGCTCACCTCAAGTAGAGTAATTTACCTTTGTTTCTCATGGAGGGGAGGGGAATATATATATATATATAAAACATTGTTACTCCAGGCATTCTAAAGATGCCAGTCACGGAATAATTGATCAGACAATTTCTTGTGTCCTCTGGGATCCTGAAGTTTTCAGGTACATGGTAATTAATTCTGTATTTGATGAAGGTGTAAATTGGTCAGTTTGAATAATTAACTACTGAGCTTGTAAAAACACTTGAACTTGTGGTGAGAGGATGATCCTTAGGCAGTCTTAGTGTAGGAGAAGCTGTAATAAATGAATCCATCTCAGTTAAAATTGTGGTCTCATCTACCCTTTGTTCAACTTTTTAACTGACCCAAGACCTCTACAAAGAGAGTGTAGTATAAATCAAGAATCTCCTGTTTTAGCGACACTTCCTCTAATTTTCTGGTCACATAACCTTTTGAGGCCCCAGCTTTCTTGTCTGCAAGTTGGGGATGATAATACCTACTAAACAGGGTTATTGTAGGATTTGAGTTAAAATCTGTGAAAGTGTTTGAACTCTTGCATAATTTCTGCATTGGTAGACAGTAATTTATTTTGGTGTCTTATTTGCTAGTACAAATTTTTATAATCTGGGTTTGGTGTATAACCTCAAATACTTATACTGTAGCTTTTTGTATGGGACCAGATGTAACTTCTTTTAAAAAAAAAAAAAAAGAAGAAGAAGAAGAAAGTAAGTTAGTTGTAGCTGAATTTTTTTACTTCTTGTTTCACAGTATTCTTCCTTGCCTCCATTATCAAGTATGTATGTCTGTTTTTTTTAAAAAAGTAATCAACTCCCCAACATGATAAGGATTACAGATTGAACAAATGTACTTTTCAAAGCAGAATGTTCCATTTAACTCAGTTATTTTTCTTTGTCTCTTCCTTTTTTCTTTCAAATTATAAATAAAAGAGTTGGCCAGGCTTGGTGGCTCAGCCTGTAATCGCAGCACTTTGGGAGGCCAAGGCGAGTGGATTGCCTGAGCTCGCGGGTTCGAGACCCACCCGGGCAACTTGGCGAGACCTCGTCTCTACAATAAATCAAAAATTAGCTGGACGTGGTAGCATGAGCCTGTAGTTCTGGCTACTTGGAAGGCTGAGGTGGAAGGACCGCCGGAGCCCAGCAGGTCAAGGCTGTGGTGGCCGGGAGTGTGCCACTGCACTCCAGTCTGGGCAACAGAGTGAGACTCCAACTCAAAAAAAAAAGAAGAGTACACATATTTATTAGAAACACTGCTAGTATGCTGTGCTGAGTGTTAGGACCATTCTCTTTTTTAGATAACTTTATTATGCAATGTTAGCACTATTTCTCTTTTTTTATATAACTTTGTTATATAGATGTGGGGTGCAAATCAGGATCAGGTACATAAGTAATCTACATGCAGGTGAAGTTTAGACCTCCAACTTGAACTCACTTAACCTGGTTTAGAACCAGATACCTTTTGTGTTGTTACATGGTGTTCCCCGCCCCCACCCCACCCCCGCTTCCCTGGTAGTCTCCCACAACTGCCAATCCCTCCCTTGGGCTATTGTGATTAATGTTCAGGTCCCACTTATGAGTAAGAACGTGTGGTACTTGTGCAGTAAAAAAAAAGCCTCTAAAGGAGTATTGTATCAAATGGAGAGCATTTTGAAGGTGACTGAAGTTTAAACATGTAAGAATAAATACACAATTGTTTATAAATAAATTCCAGTTGTTTTGGGGCCCCCCTCATATTTGTATATTAAAATATACACTGATACTTCCAACTTTTAAGTATCAGAGAAAATGTTCTTTTCCACTGAACGACAGGCTCAAAGAATCTTTAGAATGCTTGGAACTTTTATAGGACCCCAGAGGAATTTTGAGGGGGTCAGGCTGCTCCTCCCATGCAATTAATTACCTCAGAATTATGCTCCTTCTTTTTTCTGCAGTGTGGAAATATTAAACCTTCCAATGGCATGCTCAGAAGTCAATTAATAAAACTATTCCGGCTCTTTGTGTCTGTGATCAGCCTTCATTTTTTCCAGTGGCTAAAGACGTCGCATAAATCTTTGACATAAATAATGTCCATCAAACATTTTAGTCTACTGACAGATGGGGACTAAAAATAACTTTGGCACAGAAGTTTTGGTGGAAAAACCAAATAAAGAATCATGTTCACTAACCCCTTCAAATCTCCCCAAAGGAAAATATCCCCCCCCACCCCATATAGGACACAAGCAGAATATTAAAATTACTGGCAAGAAAGAATTTTGCAGAAAACTGAGAAAAGGGTTTAAATGTCTTAATAACAAAACTATCAAAGTATTTTTTTCAATCTTCACGTTTATCTCTAAATGAAATATGATTGTAATGGTTTAGTGCTAAAAACTCCATAGCAAAAGATCATAAAATATTCTATATAGATTGTCAAAAAAGATCATGTTTTTGAAAAAATTCTGGAAATCACAATTTTAAAAATAATGCGGGAAAATCCGTAGAAGTTTGTTAAATAAATGAAAGACTCTTGCCTCAACAAGATATATTTAAACATTCAAATAGATTAAAAAGTTAATATTAAAAAATAAGAACCCCATACTAACAACTATAAACACATTAAAATGAACTATAGGTATACATAACTATACTTATGACTGGAGAAGACATTCCTAACAAAATCATAAATGCCAGAATCCATCATAAATATTTGTCATAAGTTCATCATAAAATTATCAAACATTTGCTTTGAGTAATGATTCTTTTAAATTAAGACAAATTATAAATTGGGCAGCAATATGTAAAATAAATAGAAGAATAAATATCCATTATATGTAAGCAGCTCTTACAAATCAATATTTTAAAAAATAACCAAATAGACAAATTAGCAAAAAATAAAAATGGCCAATATATGTATAAAAAGGTGTTTAACCTTTTTTATAATAATGAAGATAGAAATTGAAATGTATTTTAATACACCCATGTAACAAACCTGCACCTGTGCCTCTTGGATCCAAAATTTAAAAAACAAAAGCTTAAAATCCTCAATAAACTTGATTTGAGGTAAACAAAAACAAAAACAAAATTACTTAATTTTCAGACCGAAGTTAACATGTGACTTGAAATCTATAGAACCACATTCAATAAGGCTTTTAAAAATGTATATATTTCTGTTTTCTTCTGGTTACAAAATACAAGGTAATGAAAATTAAAAGACCATAAAAGCATAAAAATAGAAAGTGAAAGTCCTTCTTTTTTCCACTCATCTCGTAGAAAATCACTGGCAATGCAATAAAGTTATATTACTTTATATATAAACACCATAATGGCATTTTGGTCAACGACAGGCCACATGTGTGATGGTGGTCCTGTAAGATTACAAGGGAGCTGAAATTTCTATCACCAAGTGACACAGTAGCCATTATAAAGTTGTAGTGGAACACATTATGCACGTGTTTGTGGTGATGCTAGTGTTAACAAGCCAGCTGTGCTGCCAGTGGTATAAAAGTCTAGCACATACTGTTACGAACAGCACATAATACTTGATAATGACAAACAACTAGGTTACTGGCTTTAAAAAAAACTTGGTGTGGAATACACTGGAACTCTTCACTATCTTTGTAATAATTCTATAAATCTAAAATTCTTCTAAAATGAAAGTTTATTTTTTTTAAATGCTTTAAAAAAATTATCAATTTTTAAACAACCTCAGCTGGGCACGGTGGCTCACACTTGCAATCTCAGCATTTTGGGAGGCTGAGGCAGGAGGATTTCTTGAGTCCAGGAGTTCGAGACCAGCCTGGGCAACATAAAAAATTAATATGTTGAAACTTTAACTCCCAACTGATGATATTAGGAGATAGGGTCCTTGGGAGGTGACTAGGTCATGGGGGCTAACTCTTATGAATAGGACTAGCGCACTTACAGAAAGTCATGAGAGAGCTTGGTTTCTTTCTTTCTGCTCTCTACCATGTAAGGATAAAATGTCATCTCTACAAAAAAATGTAAAAAGTAGCTGGGTATGGTGGCACGTGCCTGTAGTTCCACCTACTCAGGAGGCTGAGGTGGAAGGATTGCCTGGGCCCAGGAGGTCAAGGCTGTGGTGAGCTGTGATCATACCACCGCACTCCAGTCTAGGTGACACAGCGAGACACCCCCCAACTAAGAATAAAATAAAATAAAAACGACCTAAATATAAAATTTTATCTCATCTTATTCCTAAAGCCAAGGTGTATGTATGCTGGGGATGAGTGTGGGATGAGTAGAAAAGATGATGTTATAAACATTTATTTTGTTCAGTGAAGCAGCTTTTTCACTTTTTAATTTTCTAAAGTCAGGAAATATTCCACAATTGATAGGAACATTTAATATGGTAAGGATTTTGTTAAGTTCACTTTGATTTCTTTTAGAAAAACTGTTATTAAATTAGCTGTACATTTTACAATCTATGGTACTTTATAATTTTTAAAGATGGTACATGAATGCCATACAAATGTTGAGAACAATACTGTCCTTCCCAAACGGATCTTTCAGTTCTTGTTTCAGTTCATATGATAGGCGAACTCTTCCCCAAGGAAGAAGTTTCATCTATTTATCTGTATGTTCCTAATTGTGCTTTGTAAATGCACAGGTCAAGGTTTCCTGAGTACAGTTCTGAATGTTATTTCTACGTACTATTTTATATACGTGTGCTCAAGGCCTTCTAACTGTCACCAGCTAAGTTAAAAAATATTTCAGGAGGAGGGTAGCTGAAAGCTGCCTCTTTTTTTGCTTCATATCAAACCTCTAGAGAATTGAGGGTTATACTTGGGTAATCTCAATACTGAAACCTGTTCCAAGCCTCAGCCAAATGTGAAATAGGCAAAATTTGCATGTGTTGGTAGGCACACCATCTTTGTCAGTTTGGGCTGCTAGAACAAATTACAATGCCATGGACTAGATGAATAAACAACAAACATTTTTTGTTCTCACATTTTTGAAGACTGGGAAGTCCAAGATCGAGGCCCCAGAAGATCTGGTGTCTGGTGGGGATTCTGTTCCTTCTTTGCAGATTGTCATCTTCTCATTTTATCCTCACATGGTAGAGAGCAGAAGGAAAGAAAACAAGCTCTCTCATTGTAATCCCATTCATAAGAGTTAGCCTCCATGACCTAGTCAACTCCCAAGGACTCTATCTCCTAATAACATGAGTTGGGAGTTAAGATTTCAACATATTAATTTGGGGGGGGGGGCAGGACACAAGCATTCAATCCATTGCACTCTTCTATAGCATGTTACCAACCATCCTCTCCTCCTCAAAGGCCCTCAGCTGTTGATGGTAACTTGTTAAGTGAAGTAGCCATCAGTTTTCCTCAGGAAAAGATCTTCATCTTCAATTTCTTTCTCCATTTTATGGAGACCTCTCTATACTTTTAGATATTATAGATATGACAATTGACAATATACTAACGCTATTTATATGAGTCAACGAACTACTGAATGGGTCAAATCCAGCCTGCTGCTTGTTTTTGTAAATAAAGTTTTATTGGAATGCAGCCACACTCCTATGTTTAAGCACTGTCTATGACTGCTTTTGCTCTATAATGGCAGAGTTGAGTGGTGGGGACAAAGAACATAGAGCCCATAAAGTCTAAATACAGTTGACCCTTGAACAACATGGGTTTGAATTACCTGGGTTCTTTTACATATGGATCTTTTTCAATAAATATAGTGGAAAATTTTTTGAAGATTTGTGACAATTTGAAAAATCTCACAGATTTTTAAGTCTAGAAATATTTTTTAAATTAAGAAAAATCTAGATATTTCAAGAATGCATAAAATATATGTAGATATTAGTCTAGTTTATCTTTTTTTTTTTTAGAAAGCAGGATTTATTGAGAAGACAGAAAAGCTCCCACAGTGGGAGGAGACCTGAGGGGGTTGCCTTATTTTATCATTTTCTATCATAAAATATAATGAATCTCTTATGAAAAGTTAGAGTTTATCAAAACATGCACACAAACACTTATAAGCCATACCTTACATGGCACTATTCACAGTTGAGAGAGATGTAAATAAACATAAAGATACAGTATTAAATCATAACTGCCTAAAATTAACTGAAGCACATGATATGTTACTGTGATAATTTCATAGCTATCTCCTGTTGCTGTTGGGATGAGCTCAAGTGTTGTGAGTGTCTACTTAAAACATCATTTGATGCTAATCATCTCTGCATGATCAGTTTGTCTCTAATAAATCGCATCTCACAGTAAAAAGTGACCTCTTATTCTTATATGTTTTGTGCAATACCATAAATTTTGACCAACACCATAGGACCCATAGGACCCAAGTGCCATTAGTGATGCTGGAAGTGATCCCAAGAAGCAAAGTCACAAGACGAGTAAAAGTGGAGTTGCTTGATATGTACCATATGTTGAGGTCTGCAGCTGTGGTTGCCCACCTGAGATTTGAAGATAAGTGAACCCAGGACCATTGAGAGAGAGAAGAGAAAAGGAGGGAGGGAAGGAAGGAGGGAGGGAGGGAGAGAAGGACAAGAAAGGGAAAAGAAAAGAAGGAAGGAGAGAGAGAAAAGGAAATATGTGAAGCCATCGCTGCAGTTATGCCCATAAGCATGAAAACCTTGATAGTGAAATGCCTTTTTAATCTCATATTAAAACGCAGGTCTTATGTGGGTGCAGGATTGCTATAAGAAGACATACCTATAGACTAATACGACTCAAGAAAGGGCAAAGTTGGCTGAGCATAGTGGTTCATGCCTGTAATCCCAGCAATTTGGGAGGTGGAGGTGGAAGTTCAAGACCAGCCTGGGCAACACAGCAAGACCTCATCTCTGTAAAAAAGCAAAAAATTAGTTTGGTGTGCTGGCACATGCTTGTAGTCTCGACTCGGGAGGCTGAGGTGGGAGGATCACTTGAGCTCAGGAGGTCGAGGCTGTGATGAGCTATGATCATGCCACTGCCTTCCAGCCTGGGTAACAGAGCAAGATTCTAATTCAATAATAATAATAAGGAAAGGTAAAGTCATTATGAGACAACCTAAACCAAAAGGAAGGTAAAGTATCTAACACTTGAGAAGTTAAGGCTAGCAAAAGATGGCTTGATAATTTTAGGAAGAAGTTTGACTTTTAAAATGTCAAGATAACATGAGAAGCATCTTCCGCTGACCTAGAGACAGCATACAAGTTCTCAGACACCATTAAAGAAATCCTTGAATAGAAAAAAATATGCTTAAACAGGTTTATAATGAAGACAAAAGTGCCCTATTCTGAGAAAAAAAATGCCACAAAAAATTGTATTAGTAAGGAAAAGAAGTGAACAACAGGATTTAAAGCAAGAAGGGATGAGCTAACACTATTGTTTTGGTTTGGTTTGGTTTTTTTTGGGGGGGGGGTGTTATTTGTTTTGTTTGTTTTTGCAAATGTAGTCAGGTTTATGATAAGGACTGTCCTTATCTATAAATCTGCTAACTCCAAGTCTTGAAGGGAAAAGATAAAAACCAGCTTCCAGTCTTTTGGCTGTACAGAAAGAAGAAATGGACAATGAGAACTCCTATTCTAGGTTGAGTTCACCAATGTTTTGTCCCTCAAGTCAAAAAGTGCCTTGCCAGTAAGGGAATGCCTTTTAACGTTCTTTTGATAGACAATGCCTCTGGCCACCTAAGACCCCATACATTCAACATGGAAAGCAACAAAGTGGTCTACTTGCTCCCAAACTCGGTGTGTCTAAGTCAGCCTCTGATCAGGGGGTCCTAGGACTTTAAAGCTTATTATACACAGTACTCTAGGGAGAGGATTGTAAACACTATGGAAAGGACCTGAAAGAGAGAACATCACAAAAGTCTGGAAGGATTATACCATTGGTAATGCCATCGTTGTTATTTAAAAAAAAAAAAAAAAAAAAAGCTGTGAAAGCCCAAAACAATAAACTTCTGCTGGAGAAAAATGTGTTCAGATATTGCTAATGAATTCACAGGATTTAGGACAGAGCCAATCAAAGAAATTATTAGACATTGTGGATATAGTAAAAATAAAAAAAAAAGTGGGAGTTAAAGAGTTTCAAGATACGACTCTTGGAGAAATTCAAGAGCTAATAGACACCACACCAGAGGAATTAACAGAAGACAGAAGATGACTATGAATATGAGTGATTCCAAACAAGTGCCAGATGATGGGGAAGAAAACAGAGCCATAAAACAAACATGAGACAATCTGGTGAAGCATTTCAATTATTCAGCACTACTTTTGACTTATTTTATGACATGGGCTTTTCTATAATACAGGCACTAAAACTAAAGCAAACAGTGGAAGGACTGGTACTCATAGAGACAGTCATAGAGAAATGAAAAAGCAAAAAAGTCAGACAGAAATTGTGACATGTTTTTGTAAAGTTACACTGAGTTTGCTTGCCTCTCCTTCTATCTTCTTCTCCTTGTTGCCACCCAAGACAACAAAACCAATCACTTCCCTTCCTCCTCCTCTTCCTCAGCCTACTCAACATGAAGATGATAATGAAGACCCTTAGGATGACCCACTTCCACTTAATGAATAGTAAATATATTTTCTCCTCATGATTTTCTTAATAACATATCTTCTCTTGCTATATTGAATTAACATATATATATATATAACATACAAAATATGTGTTAATTATTTATATTATTGGTAAGGCTTCTAGTCATTAGTACTTAGTCATTAGCTATTCTAGTCATTAGTTATCAGTAGTTAAGTTTTTGGGAAATACAAAAGTTATACAATGAATTTTCAATTGGGTAGGGAGTCAGTATCCCTAATCCCTACACTGTTCAAGATTCAATTGTTTATTATTTGTGTTGGGGCATGGGAATAATTCAGGAGGTAATTGACTTGAAACGGTCTTGCTGCATAATAGGAGGTAGCCACTATCTTCTACCTCACTTTTTTGCTTTGCAGAGGTAATTAAGCAAAAGTTGTGATATTAATGTTGAGATAAAACTTAAGTGGGGAATGCTGAAAACACAGGTATCTAATATTATATCAATATATAATGACAAATATATCATGCTATACTTATGATAAGACTGAAAAATAGTGACCAAATTGCAGTGAGGTTAGGTGAATTTCATAATTGGTATTTTCTAAATAGTTTATGTGAATCTAGATAGTAGTCATACGGGAGTATACTTCAGAGTCCCGCCTTATTCAATAGTTTTATTAAAGCCTATTGTCAGGACATTGGTTACTTACTGATTGAACCTGTAGATAAAAAATTGGGGAGCAATGGATAATATGTTGCCTGAAAAAAGAGCAATTTGAATAAATTGAAGCAAAGGACTAGTTGTACCCAGATGTCATTTAACAGGAATTTAACAAAAAGTCCAAACTGGAGTACACAACACCATTTGCATGACTATAAAGTATGGGTCTGATGGCTTAGTAGACTAGTAGGAAATATATTAGAGTATAGCTGCCAGTAAACTCATGATTTCCCTTTGTATGGCAATTGCTTTCCAACTTCTAGGCATATATGATTCCATTTCTCCAGTATGAGATAACATTCCAGGATACTCTCTACCTCAACTTACCTAAAGACTAACTTTCTTTTAAGGTTCAATTTGCCCACTCAATTCATAAAGATTTCTTTGGTCATTTCAACAACCTGACTGTGTCTGCCTCTGTACATCATTAGAATATCTCACCTAGGACAAATGATATTGCTTTATGTGGTTAGTACCCTTTCTTCTAAGTAATCTTCTAAGTTAATTACATTGTTATGCATTCATTGAAATATGTGTCAGAAGGAGGGAGGAAATGGTCATACGATATCCAGTTAGTATGTTGTGTTATGTTGAGTGTTGAACTTACAGAGACACTTCCACAAATTGGGACTTGTCTAAAGTAGACCAACCAGAGTGATGAGGGCCTTGAAGCAAAGTTACAAGAATAAAAGCAATACGAAATGGACTATATAAGTAGTTGTCTTCAAATGTTTGAAGGGAGGACCTGGAGTTTTAAACTTGCCTGTAGCACTAATCTTTGGATCAACATAAAACAAACAAATACACATTTAGAACTAACTCAAAAGACAATCAGTTTCGTTATCACTGGGGTCACAAAAGCAGATAATGAAAGGTCATTCAGGGATCAGAAGTTAAACTGAATTTTTCCTAAGGCTCTTACTTAGAAGATTCTATGATTCATCACTCTTTAGATTTCAGATGCTGTGTTGTTGATGTGGTTTAAGGGAAATGCCTCACTCCAAGCAGCTTGCTATAACATTCTCAATTTCTTCACGATCTGTTATCTACTCATATATCCACCTTTGCCTTCTATTATGCCAGTCTTGAGTCTTGTGAGGTAGGCAATACTTGATCATTTCTCACCTATAAAAACAGCAATTTCATATGGCTAAGTCTAATTATCTACATTTTCTCCAAACATGCCTTAAACTTTCCAACCTCTAGGCATATATGATTCCATTTCTCCAGTATGAGATAATATTCCAGGATACTCTCTACCTCGACTTACCTAAAGACTAACTTTCTTTTAAGGTTCAATTTGCCCATTCAATTCATAAAGATTTCTTTGGTCATTTCAACAACCTGACTATGTCTACCTCTGTACATCATTAGAATACCTCACCCAGGACAAATGATATTGCTTTATGTGGTTAGTACCCTTTCTTACATAAGCCCCAGCTCCCATGAATGCCATAACTGGCATATGCTTAGCTCCCAAACAGTAGGGGCTCAATATATGGCTGCTTACAATAAGGTTGCAAAGCTTAGAAGCGATCAACCACCCTGCTTCTGAGTAGAACTGATCCTGAATGAAAGGAAATAATGAGATAATTTCTCACAGATTCTCTGATCCACGATTCACTGCAGAATGCAATTATTATACAGTTCTCATACTTTGCAGTTAGCAGAGACAGAGCTGAACGTTTGTAGGTCCACGCATATGAGAAGGCTTTTGGCAGTGCAGTTACCGGGGTTGTTTGTGCAGATCTATGAATTAAGCAGTCTTGCCAAGGCAGATCAAATATTCTTTTCTGCACAATGAGGTAAATCTTCAATTTCTACATTCATTCTCATTTTCATCCCTTTCTCTTCTTGAAATTTGTTTTGCAAGAACATTTTAATATATTTATCTCTTTCTCTCAGCTTGTGAAATTACTCATCCCTGGGATGCATAATTGAGAGGTGTCCTATTACACCCATGGGATTAGAGGCTTTATGAATCACTCCAAGATGAAAAAAATGTTTGTATAAGAAGCACTGGATTTATTTGAAAAAAAGCATAAAGAAATTTTAATAACCCTGGCTCTCAGTTTGGGCAGGCTTACAAGGGAGTATTTCTATATATGTAGGTAGCAAATGCATACAGTTGGCAACATTTAAACGTAAAATGCCTTCATGCAGGCAGGTGCTTTTTAATTGGGAATTTGCAGGGTACAGTTTCATTGCTCTCTCCTCCTCAGAAACCTAAGATTTTGACACAATGGAAGGGAATGTCTTTAATCCTCAGATTAGCACATGGCAGACCTTTAAAACTGGAATTACAGTTTCCCCAAGCATAAGGACAGACGTGGTGTGGGAAAGGGATAATTATCTTTAAAGAAAAGCTACTAGAATGAGTTGCCTGAGGGTGAATATGAAATCCTCTGTATATCTTTCAGAATACCAGAGCAACTTTTTAAAACATGATGCCTAGCTGTACTCTACTTGAAATCAGGAGGTTTGTTTTTATTAACGAGAAGTTCTGGAGTTCCATATTCATAATTGTTGGGGGGGGGCGGTCTCTATACATTTGTTTATTATAATTATTTTTAGGCTATCAAGAATTTTTTAGAACACTAGTGGCTCCTTGTCATATCAGGAATCACTGAAATTTCAGTAAATGATACTTATTTTAGTGATGACATTTTAAATGAAATGGCTAATCCTGGAAATAGTGCTGAGCCTAGAAAAAGTGTGGTTTGTGGTTAGAAAGGTTACCACTTCTAGTTCTCTAAAAGATCCTCCTTATTGGTGCTCCTTTTCTCTTCATTTTCCTTTTGAGGTTTTCCAGCATATTTACCTTTCAGAAGCTTCTTATTTAAAAAAATGAAGTTCATTCACATAAATGGAAATGTATCACTGAGTTTTGCACAAAATGTCTGACCTGCAATGGATACTTGGGTCCCATCTAATCCATCTCCTTTATAATTCTATAAAAATGAAGCACACTCCAAAGAAGTCAAGTGTACAAGTAAATTATTGAAAAGTTGGACACATAAAAAGTACGTCCAATTCTTTCATCACTGCTCTTTTAAGTCTGTTTTTGTCAAATACTTCTTCTTTACTCTGGGATGAAATCTTAGGCTGTTCCAGTTACTCTCAAGTATGAATGAACAGTGTGAATGAATAGTATTAGTCAGCTCTGGCTGCCATAACCAACTGCCTCAAGCTGCGTGGTTTAAACAACAGAAATTTATTTTTCACAATTCTGGAAACTGGGAAGCCCAAGATCAGAGTGCTAGCTGATTTAGTTCCTGGTGGAGACCCTTGTTCTGGCTTGCAGATGGCTACCTTCCTGCTGTGTCCTCACATGGTAGGGAGAAAGAACTGTATCTCTCTTTCCCTTTTTATAAGGCCACCAATTGTATGGGTGGCCGCCCATGACCTCACTTAGCTTTAATTGCCTCTTAAAGGCACTATTTTCGAATACAGTCACATTGGAGGTTGGGACTTCACTATAGAAATGTGGGGGCAAGAGCCCATAGAGATGTCAAAGCTTCACTCTCTTATCTAATTCATAGCTTGAAGCCTGACTAAACCAGTTTTGGGAAGGAGTCAGCTATGCCAAGGTAGACATTTGCATGGTCCCCAGAAGAAATTGGATTTGTGTTGTCTGAAAAGGGAGCCTCACTGATAAGGTCACCACAGAGGCATGGAAACACAAAATGAGAACCTCTGTGAGACATCTAGAAACAGGGCCTGAGGAAAGTGTCATATACTGTACTTCATTCATTTCTGTACTTCATTCACAAAGCTGCTTCTTTCCTTTGTGGTGTGGAAGAAGGACAGAGAAAGAAAGAAGACAGATGAACTGGTGTCCTGTAGTTCTCTCTTAGCTATCCATGCACTTGAGAAGATCTCAGATAGTAATTTTGGGGGGTGCCCTTGGGAGCTCTTCAAAAATACCTGGTATTACCAAAAAGACTTCTCCTGCTAAATATCCAGTGCTCATGGTGTTTCCTCTAGTTGACAGTATATGACACTTTCCTCAGGCCCTGTTTCTAGATGTCTCACAGAGGCTCTCGTTTTATGTTTCCATGCCTCTGTGGCGACCTTATCAGTGAGGCTCCCTTTTCAGACAACACAAATCCAATTTCTTCTGGGGGCCATGCAAATGTCTACCCTAGCCTGTCATGAAAAAAAAAATAACTACCAAAGCTAGCATTTACTATGTGCCAAACTGGTTCCAAGTTCTCAACATATTTTAACTCACTTTATTCTCACAGCACTCATTTGATTTATTTCCAAAAAGCCACAGAAGAAATTTGTTATACAACACTTAATTAATAATTATTAGTTACTAAGTGGTGGATGTGAGAAATACACTCAAGAAATAGCACCTCAGAAGCTACACTCTGAACCGTTATACCATATCAAGAGAATGTCCAAGAGTGCTTCTTTCCCTCTAAATTTGTTCTTCACTTTGTTATCTGAGGCAGCTCCAGTCTCAGATACATGTTCAGGCATAAGTCAGGTAGTCTTCTTTGTTTTCCTGCAACTCAAGGAGGACACACTAAGTTCTTCATGGGTTTCATGGAAGAGCTAAAAGAAGAAGTCTGCCTCACTCAGTTTGTGTGGAAAGTGCTGCTTGCTTCCCCCATGATGAGAAAGAGATGAACTAAAACCTTAACGTCTCTGAAAAAATTCTTTTTGAAGAACTCACAGCATCCACCTTGTATTGTTTGGGCTAAAGATGGAAGAAAAATTAATACAGAAATTGGTAGATAAATCTTGTAATTTCCTCACATCTTATTTGTGATGACACATAACCTATCAGAGGTCCTTAGTAGAATTGAGCCACTATTACCACAGAGGCAGCTTGTTCAATAATAAGCCATTAATTGGCTTCCATACTACCCTAATTCACCATTTTCACTTCCCTATTGATTTCTTGAGATCACCTCCTAAATAAACTACTTGCATTCAGAGTCTGCTTTTAGGGAAACCCAGCCTAAGATCTCTTGCACTCTAACATGCTTAGAGGTGCAGTGGTGATGATGAGTGCTATCAATGAATGTAACATAACTTCTCTTGGACAGACTTCACTGGCCCTGGGCATTGAAAAACAAAAAAGTAAAATAAAATAAAAAACACTTCACCCAGGATATTATTTTTGAATTCTGAGGTTCCAAATCACTCAATACATAGGAGAACCTTGTCCCAAGACAACACATTGTCCCATTTCTCACAACTTTTCATTGGCACTAAGAGTGAGTTCTCTTGGAGAAAGGGATCAAAGTGTTACCCCTGAATCTCAGACGATCTTATTTATAGGAAGAGAAGTGGAGCAAGAACCAATTTTTCATAAAATGTATTATGCCTGCTGGGATAATTTTTAGTGTAAAATAATTACTCTAGGACAAGTGGTATAATCTAGGACTTTCACAAGCAACCCGGGACATATATAGTTATCCTGGGGAAGACCCAAGGTTAAAAACAAAGGAGAGCTCTCCTTAAGCAAAAAGATTTGAGAAATGTTCCCAATACCTCTACTAAGCAGGACTCTAATGCTTCCAAAGTGGCCAGTCCTCCTTTGTCAGATCTTATATTCTAAAATTACTTTTCCATTAGCCAACATGCTACCATCACTACCATTTTTTCTTAAACAAGATTTATGTTCCTTAAAAATATAACCACTTCACAAGCTCTCCAGGAGAATTTGCATTTTAAAAGGTAATGTGTGTTCAATTATGGGATGCACTATTTAGAAGAAATAGAATAATGTGGCAAGTAAAATTTTTCATTTTGAAATGTGAAAAAGATATTTTGGGATAGGAAAGCTTTCATATAGTCTGCTAAAAGAAAGTAAACTTTCAGCTCTAGATTTCTGAAATAGAGATTTTCAGCGGAGCCTCAAAGTAGTACCCTGCTTCATGTAGACCTCTTAGTGCATGTCCGGCCATTGAAGGGTACCCCTAGAGATTTATAAGGAGAATGTTCTGCTCTGGGTCTTGCCTCCAGGAATTAGGGGACAAACCTGAGTAGAGTCTGTCTACACAGTTTATATGTAGGGATAAACTGTTGTTTACTACCCTTCACCAAATATTTATTAGTATATGTTCTAATATGGTAAGGGTTCAGAGACTAATGGAGTTCCTTTTCTTTACCCTTGATCAGGACGCCAATGTCACTGCAATGTTCAAAAATGACATGCAATAATTCTATCTTTATACCATCATATTGGCATCATTTCCCCCAGTTGTTGCTATTTTTTTACACTGTATTGAACCAAGAAACAGAGACAAATGTGTTAGTACATATATACATGTTTACATGTGTGTACACATAAACAAACATACTCTCTCTATGTCAGTTAGATGCAGATTTCCAAAAGAGTACTAGACAGTCAACTTTGACTTGCAGTCATACACAATTGCTCAGGTAATGTTTTGAACATTTCTGTGTTCTTTTGCATTTCTTAAAAAAAAAAAAAAAAAACTTTTGCCTTGAATATATGACATGTGACCAGAGGGAAATTCTAAATTCTTCACTGAACAAATTCAGAGAAAAAAACAAACGAATTTTATCACTTAGAAATTGACTTTGGCTTATAGGAACAGAGAACTGACTGTGGTGACTTAAAATTTGGAGGTTTGATAATTTCATTAAAGGAAGTCAAGAAGTAAGCCCTCTGTGATAGGTATGTAGCCCATAAAGTCATCAAGAACCTAGGCTCCTATTATTTTTGCTTCACCATCTTTAATGTGTGACTTGCATTTTTGAAATCAAAAGATGGCTCATGGAGCTTTTTTCTAGGAAGGGAAAAAAATGTGGGGGCCTTTTTAGGGTTTAGTGTTCCCCTGATAAGCAGGGAGTGTTATGATAAGTAAAAGTCAATTTTTCACAGACTTTTGTCTATTATGGCTATTTGTTAAACAGTCATTTTAAGCCGGGCTCGGTGGCTCAGCCTGTAATCCCGAGCCTTTGGGAGGCTGAGGTGAGTATATTGCCTGAGTCCGCGGGTTTGAGACCCGCCTGGGCAAGCAAGACCTCATCTCTACAATAAATTACAAAATTAGCCGGGCGTGGTAGC
>CAUYQG010080560.1:0-51032 GCA_963574415.1 Tarsius wallacei
GCTGAGTGCCGTTTTTTCTAAGCAGACAAAAGTTTTCCTGTAACAAGTGGTGGAGAGAGACTATCGCCCCAGGCTCTCCCTCACCATTGGCAGGAGAGACTGCCAGCTCTAGACTTCGCCTTATCACTTCAGTGCCTGGCAAGGAACTGGCAGCAGGGGCTGCAGATGGAGTCCAGAGACAAAGTCCCATGGAAGAGGACAAGAGAGGCACCCCACCACCATCTTGAAGGTGGGGCAGGAAAGTGCTCCCGACTTGCTCACCACAGAGCAACAGACTCAATCTCTGTGACTGGCAGATCAACTACTCAGGGACTGATCATGATCCAAAGGAAATATCCTGAAAGCACAAACTTCAGAGGGATCTGAGGAGTGCTGAGTTCCAGGTGCCCCACCCCCTATCCTGATCCAACTGCTAGACAAAGGGTGTGGCCAGAAAAGGATGAGGAAGGACTCCAAAGAGATCAGTGGTTGGTCTGAGGCTGACCCAAATCCCCTCCTTCCCAGCAATCCTCTGAATGTCAGATCCACATAGTTTGGCCACTACTGAGCGAGACAAATCTAGGCAGAGCCCGGAGGTCAGTCGCCATAGAACTCGATTCCAGGATAGGCCTGACTGGGGCACTCCCTGTGAATACATACCTGGGGTAGAGATAGTCCCACACCTCCCTACAGGAGATCTCCCTGACCATACCAGAGTGGGAGGAGAGGACTGCAGCCCCACCTACCTCCACTGCCCCTCCCCCTTCCCTGCTCTGGACACTGAGAGAGTGAAAGGAGTGACTCTGCAGGAGACCTGATTAGAGGAGCAATTACAAAGCCTGCCACAAGAGGGCAGGTTTTTAAAATTAATTTTTAATTTGTAAATTTTTTTTGACTGTTTGTTAGTTAAATATTTTAAAAATATTTTTCCTCTATGCATGAATGTGTGTGTGAGGATTTAATCTGAATCTCCCCAAATTTTTTGCTTTACTTTTTCTGTTTCTTTCTTCTTTTATTTGTCATTTTCTGTTTACGTGTGTATATTAATGACTGAGCGTTCATCTTTCAATTTTGTTGTTGTTGTTGGTTTGTTTTTGCTCCTTTGTTCTTCTGGGTTTTTAAATTTTCATTTCTTTTAATTTAAGGTGTGAGTCAATATGTGTGAGGGTTCGATCTGAATTCCTTTTTTATTCCCCTGGTCTTTCAGTTTTTCTTTTCTATTCACTTTGTGCTAGGCGTGTGTACATGTTTAGTCTTCTTGGTTTTTTGTTGTTGTTGTTGTTGTTGTTTGTTTTGTTTCACTTTGTTGTTATTCCAGTTTGTTGTATGTGTGGTATGTGTGTGTTTCTGTGTGTGTGTGTTCAACTGTTTGTTGAATTGGTTTCCGCTTTGCAGCATCATATACAGTGATGGTGGGGAGTGGGTATCAGGGAACACATACCACAATAAGTGAACATTGTAATTTGCAAGTAGTTTCTGAATCATAGCACTCCATCTCCTACTCTATTCAAATTTCAAAAACTATAAGAGACAGCAAAGCTTCACATCCACAGTCCTATTTCAAAATAGAACAAATCTAGAGCCCAGATCAGGGAAGAATAGAGGACTGAGCAAACATCAGAAGGGAAAGTCTCTCCCACTGACAATGAATAACAGACCTAAAGAGAAAAACAAGAGATCTGTCACAAATGAAGAAAAACCAAAGGAAGACCACAGGTAATTTCAAGTGTACCAAAGACAAAACTTCTGAAAAATCAGAACTTGGTGCCCAAGCAATGGAAGTCACCAATGACTGGCCCCAGAATATGATAGGGATTAGGGAATGGAAGGAAAGCATGAATAAGGCTCAAGAAAGACAAGATGCAACACTAAAAGAACTTGTAGCAGAGATTTTGGCAATAAAAAATTTCATCCAGGAAATAAATAACAAGATGACAAGCATGACAAGCAAAATTAATCTAGCTGAAGAAAGAATCTCAGAACTTGAAGACCAGAACATGGAATTAACCCAATCCATAACAAACATAGAAAGAAGACTAAGAAAGAAAGAACAAAGCCTACAAAAGATGTGCAATTATATCAAGAGGCCAAACCTATGCCTGATTGGTATACAAGAAAAAGAAAGGGAAATGGAGAACAACTTGGAGGAAGTATTCCAGGAGGTAATCCAAGAAAACTTTCCCCATCTCACCAGAGATGTAACCAGCCAAGTATAAGAGATACAGAGAACACCCCAAAGACATCAAATGAGAAGACCAACCCCTAGACACATAGTAATTCACCTACACAAAGTAGACACAAAACAAACAATCCTAAAGGGAGTAAAAAAGAAATGTCAGACTGCTTACTGAAAACCAGTCAGAATATCAGCAGACCTATCAGCAGAAATACTACAAACAATAAGGGACTGGAACTCTATATACAAAATCCTCAATGATAAACAATTTCAACCAAGAATTTTCTATTCAGCCAAGCTCAATTTCATCAGTGATGGAGAATTAAAATCCTTCCCAGACATCCAATCCCTAAGAGATTATGCAGTTTCCAAACCAGCTCTACAGGAGACACTTAAAAAGGTATTATACACGGAAGAAAAAAAGAATGACCACACACTTCCCAAAAGAACAGCAGAGCACAGAATCAGCAGAGAATGCAGCCCAACAGGAAACTTGAAAACACACACATACATCAACCCCAAAGCCAAAAGAAGATAAGCAAACAAGAAAAAAATTTTATAAAAACCTCATGGCAGGGATAAACAATCACATTTCAATAATCAGCCTGAATGTGAATGGACTAAATACACCACTGAAAAGACACAGAATGCAAACTGGATAAGAGACCATGACCCAATTATTTGCTACATCCAAGAGACTTATCTCACTATAAGGGATGCACACAGACTCAAATTTAAAGGATGGAAAAGGAGTTACCAGGCAAGTGGATTGCAAAATAAGGCAGGAGTTATGATCCTATTATCAGACAAAACAACCTTTAAGCTATAAAAAATTTACAAAGATGAAAAAGGACACTACATCATGATAAAAGGTTCAATCCATCAATAAGAAATATCCATCTTAAACATATATGCACCCAACACAGGAGCACCAGCATTTATAAAGCAACCACTAAGTAAATTAAAAAAAGATATTGACTCTAACACTGCTATAGCAGGGGACTTGAATACCCCACTAGCAGTCCTAGATAGATCATCGAGGCAAAAATTCAACAAGGAGAACCAGAACCTAAACTTGACACTCGACCAAATGGACTTAATTGATACCTACAGATTATTCTACCCAACAACCACAGAATATACATTCTACTCATCACCACATGGAATATACTCCAAGATCGATCACATCCTTGGCCAGAAATCAAGCATAAACAAATTCCATAAGGTTGAAATCTTCCAATGCACATTCTCACACCACAAAGCAATAAAAATAAATATCAAAACCAGCAACATTTCCCCAAAGCCCACAAAGACATGGACTCTAAATAGCATGATACTGAACAACTACTGGGTCAAAACTGAAATCAAAGCAGAAATTAGAAGATTTCTGGAAACAAATGAAAGTGAAGAAACGTCTTACTAAAATCTCTGGGATGCCATAGAAGCAGTTCTAAGAGGGGAATTTATATCTCTACAAGCACACATCAAGCAGGAGGTATTACATTTCCAGGCTTTACTATAAGTTTACAGTAATCAAAACAGCCTGGTATTGGAAGAAGAACAGGCATATAGACCAATGAAACAGGATAGAGATTCCAGAAGCAAAGCCTAAATTTCTCAACCAACTCATCTTTGACAAAGCCTCCAACAACCACTGGGGAGAGGAGAACCTATTCAGTAAATGGTGTTGGGAAAACTGGCTGATCATATGCAGAAGATTGAAACAGGACCCCTACCTATCACTATACACAAATATTAACTCTAAATGGATCAAAGACTTAAACATAAAACCTCAAACTATAAGAATCTTAGAAAACATAGGAGACACCCTTATGGAAATTGGAACTGGCAACCTATTCAGAACCCTAAATGTCCATACCTTAAGAAATAAGATAGACAAGTCGGATCTCATCAAACTAATGAGCTTCTGCAAAGCAAAAGAAACCATCAAGAGAGCAGGGAGACGGTCCACAGACTGGGAAAAAATATTTGCCAATTCCATATCTGACAAAGGCCTAACATTTAGGATCTACAGGGAACTCAAATGTGCTGGAAAGAAAAAACCAAACAGCCCCATTACAAAGTGGGCAGTTCTCAAAAGAAGACATACGAGCAACCAACAGATACATGAAAAAATGTTCAGCCTCACTAGTCATCAAGGAGATGCAAATTAAAACTACACTGAGATACCACCTAACTCCAGTCAGAATGGCCAAGATCAATAACTCAAAAAATAACAGATGCTGGAGAGAATGTAGTGAAAGGGGGATACTTCTATACATTTGGTGGAAGTGTAAACTAGTACAGCCTCTGTGGAAATCAGTGTGGCGATTCCTAAAAGTTCTAAAAATCAACCTTCCATATGACCAGCAATCCCCCAACTGGGAATATACCTGGAAGAACTAAAATCACTCTATAAAAAAGATATCTGCACACATATGTTTATCGCAGCCTTGTTCACAATAGCAAGAACATGGAACCAACTGTGCTGCCCATCGAAAGAGGATGGGATTTAAAAAAATGTGTTTCATATACATGATGGAATATTATGCAGCCATAAAGAAGAACAAAATCATGAACTTTGCAGCAACCAGGATGGAATTGGAGTCTATAATACTGAGTGATCTTTCACAGAAATAGAGAACTGAGTATCACTCATAAGTGGACCATGTACAACTACCATAATACCATAAGAAAAGGATTGACAGTAGTGGGAAACTGTGGTGGGGGGTGGGGAGTGGGAGTGATAGTAGTCGAAATCTTCCTTGGGGGGGCACACCTCATCAGCAAGGGTACTTGCATGAAGAATATTTGCGTACCCAACCCTGAATTATACCCTACAATTTCAAAATAAAAAAATTTAAAAGTTAAAATAAAAAGAAATAAGACAAGTCAGACCTCATCAAACTAACGAACTTCTGCAAAGCAAAATAAACCATCAAGAGAGCAGGGAGACAACCCATAGAATGGGAAAAAATATTTGCCAACTGTATATCTGACAAAATCCTAACATCTAGGATCCACAAGGAACTCAAATATGATGAAAGGAATAAAATAAACGGCCCCATTAAAAAGTGGGCAAAAGACAAGAATAGACACTTCTCAAAAGAAGACATGTGGGCAGCCAAGAGACACATGAAAGAGCGCTCAGCCTCCCTCATCATCAGAGCAATGCAAATCAAAACCACATTGAGATACCACCTACCCCTGGTAAGAGTGACCATCATTAATAAAACAAACAGCAGCAGATGCTGGAGAGGATGTGGAGAAAAAGGAACACTTCTACACTGCTGGTGGGAATACAAACTAGTGCAACCTCTTTGGAGGACAGTGTGGCGATTTCTGAAATAACTAGAAATTGACCCAGCAATTCCCCTATTTGAGTCCCGGAAGAACTCAAATCCTTCCACAAAAAAGATACCTGCACACATATGTTTTTTGTAGCTCTATTCAGAATAGCAAAAACATGGAACGAACCATGTTGCCCATCAAAGCTGGACTGGATAAAAAAATGTGGTACATGTACACAATAGAATATTATGCAACCATAAAGAGGGACAAACATATATGGACTTCGCAGCAACTTGGATGGATTTAGAGTCGATCATACTCAGTGATCTATCACAGAAACAAAGAAAAGAGCACCATATGTTTTCACTCGTAAACGGACCTTGAACAATTATTATAATACTATAAGAAAGGGACTGGCAGTAGTGGGAAACTGTCAGGGGAGGGCGTGTGAGATTGGCAGTTGAGGGAAACTGCTAGGGGAGGGATGGGCTTACCTCATCAACAAGGGTACCCACATAACCAACGTTTGTATACCTAATCCTGAATTGTACCCCACATCTTTATAATTAAAAAAAGATTGCAAAAATAAATAAATAATAATAAACAAATAAAAAACAAAAAAATTAAATAGCATTAAAAATTTAAAAAGTGTTTAGAGTTAAATGGAAAATGTTATATAACACTGTTTTTTGTGTACAATATATGATACTAAGCACACTAACATAATATAAAAATCTGGAAAGATAAAGCAAATATTAGTAGCAATTATCTCTGGACAGTGGCATACACAGATTATCATCAATTTCAGCATATTATTCAGTGATGTGTGAATTATTTTGTGATGCTAAGTATAGAAAAAGGAAAACAGAGTTATTTTCACCGTAAATATTTCTTTTTAGCAGCTATTTCTTTCCTGCGAACTGGATATGTATATCTGTATCCAAAAACTGCGCTGCTTCTATCATAAAGAACAAACAATGCGTTAGAAAGGCTTGAGGGATAGTTCATGTAGTCACCAGCCTACCAAACGTTTCTAGGGATTGAAATTATTTCCCTTTGACAGTGGTGATAAAAGCTGCCAACTCCTCCCTGTATAGTTCAATTTGTCCAAAACAACACAAGACCACCCCTTTTTGTTAACACAATCTCTCTTCAGAAATCTTAGCCAATTAGCTCAGCCAGAGTTTATTTTTCCTTTTCATTCCATAGCTTTGGTTTGGGAACTATCCAGGCCCCTAAGGATTTATATATTTATATATTCAAAAGAAGCCAGTTTTCATTGATTTTACAAGTTTAACTCTTTTGAAATGATAGCGCTCTTTTATATTTGGAAATCCCATTCTACAGACCCCTAGTTTTGTTGTTTCTTTGGGTGACCAAGAAGAGAAAGTTGAGGTTTTACTATTTATAGCATTTCCGCATTTTAATGAGTAGGTCAAATTACTTTCTGTCATATTTCTTACTAACCTGGGTATGTAGTTCCTACACCACATTTTAAACTTTTTTTTTCTTTTTAACATTCTCTTCCTTGATAATTTTCTGTTCGGTGCCAGGTTGAAATCAATGTTTTTATCTAGCACATCTCTCTTCAATGTAAGTCTTACAGGCAGCTGCTTCCTTTCCTCCTCTTCCTCCCTCTCTCTCTTTCTTCTTTCCGTCCTTCCTTGTCTCCATTCTCCACCCTATCTTTCTGCTTGTTCTCATCAAGATCTATCCATGTTTAAAATTTCGATTAATTTACATTGTCAAAAATTAGATTAGTAAGAAATTGATTAGGTAATTTGGGCTGACTGGTGGACTCCTTGATAAGGCTACGCTAAATGACGTATACACTGGACAACCTCTACAATCTCAAATGTGAATCACATATGACACATCCAAGTTCACACAGGCTTCCCCAGTGACAGGACTGCTTTTTAATTAGTATGTTTCTACTATTTCAGTGACCTACCACTTATGCTTTTCGACAAAATTTAGCTCAAACCAATTTGTGCAGCATGAGATCATAAACTGTGATTCAGAACAGATCATCCTTTTGTGAACATGCATGTGTCTGCTTAAAGGACACTATTCCAAAGAGCAGGTTGATGAGTTTGGTGGCATCAGATCAAACCCAGTAGCTAGTCTTTGGAGGCAGATCATGCACCTAGGAGTAAGGAAAGCATACTCCCAAATGGGCATGATTAAAAAGAAAATTTCATAAGAATGACATGTTCGCAATATTTGCAGCATTTCTTGATTCCATTAAGACTAAAAAACCTCAAAGGATAATTCTCTAGCATTACTTTAGAGCTTCTCTCTGAATATACAGCGTGAGCAGTTGAATTTCAATGCACATATATCACTTTCAAAGCACAAGAGTTGGATCTACCTAAAACCCACTACATTCTCTTAAGAGAGAATTTCATTGCTTTATGGGTCTTACAAGCAAACTATTTTACAAGTACCTAAGATACATTTCAAGACATGAGAGTTTTGTCCTTTGCCCCAATTTTAACACGTATGAATGGTATGTTTATGGTATCTATGAGGTAAGTACTAGAATTGTCCCATTTTACACATTAGGCACAGGGAGGTTAAACACCCAGCTAAAAGTCACACAGCTATGGAAAGTTCAAGGTGGTATTAAAACCAAAGACCTCCATCTTCAGAGTCCACCCCATCATATTGCTCTCCTGCAAACAAAATGCAAAGTAAACTATTTTTTTCAATTTGATTTTAAATTGGCACATAATAATTGAAAATATGTATGGAGTGGAGTGTGATATTTCCACACATGGATACGTTGTGTAATCATCAATTCAGGGTAGTTAAAATATCCATCACCTCAAACATTTATCACTTCTTTATTTTATTCTTCTTAGTGAGACTATTCAAAACCCTCTCTTCTATCTATTTTGAAATATAAAATACAGTATTGATAACCTGTTACCCTATTATGAAATAAAACACCAGATCTTATTCCTCTTAACTATAAATTTGTAGCCACTGACCAATCTCGTCCTATACTCCCCTGTCCCCTACCCTCCCTAGCTTCTGGTAACAACTTATTCTTTCTACTTCTATGAGATCAACTTCTTTAGATTTCACATATGAATGAGATCATGCAGTATTTGTTTTCTGTGCCTGGCTTAATTCACTTAACAAAATGTTCTCCACAGGATTATCTGTGTTGCTGCAAATTATAGGACCTTATTATTCTTTATGACTGAATACTATTCTGCGATATATATATATATATATATATATATAAATTCACATTTTCTTTATTCATTCATCCATTGATGGATACTTGTATATTCTATATTCTATATACACTTACATATTCTATATTCTATGTCTTCGCTCTTGTAAGTAGTGCTACAATAAACTTGGGAATACAGATATCTACCTGACACATTTATGTTATTTCCTTTGGATAACTTAATATGTTATATTCAATAGGGGATAAATGGATCATAGGGTAGTTCTATTTTATTTTTTATTTTTGAGAAACCTCTATACTGCTTTTTATAATGGTTGTACTAATTTACACTCCCAAGAGTGTATAAGAGTTCCCCTTTTGCTACATTCATGCCAGCATTTGTGAATTATTTTGTCTTTTTTGAAATAATTGTAATTGGAGAAGGGAGATGTTTCATTGTGGTTTTGATTTGTGTTTCCTGGATGATTAGGGATGTTGAGCATTTTTATCATATACTTGTTAGTCATTTTTATATGTTCTTTTGAGAAATGTTCATTCAGGCTTTCACCCATTTGTCAATTTGATTATTTGTTTGTTTGCTATTGAGTTGCTTGAATTTATTATATGTTCTGGTTATTAATGTGCCTTGTCAGATACATACTTTGCAAATACTTTTTCCCATTCAAGAGGTCGTCTTTTCAGATTTTAAGTTTGATATCATTCCATTTGCCTGTTTTTGCTTTGTTGTGTGTGCTTTTTGGGTTATATTAAAAAAATAAAAAATAAAACCTTGCCAAGACCAATGTCATAAAGCTTTTTATTTGTGATTTTTTTTAGTAGTTTCATTGTTTGGGGTCTAACATTTTTAATTCATTTTAAGTTGATGTTTACATATGGTGAGGAATTGGGGTCTAGCTCCATTCCTCTTCATGCTGGTATCCAGTTTTTTTAGCACCATTTATTAAAAAGACTCTCTTTTCTTCACTGTGTGTTCTTGGCATCTTTGTGAAAAATCAGTTGACTATAAATATGTAGATTTATTTTATTCTGTTTCATTGGTCAATATGTCTATTTTTATGGTAGCACTTGCTGTTTCATTTACTATAGCTTTGTATTATATTTTGACATCAAGTAACGTGATACCTCCAGTTTTGTCCTTTTTGCCCAAGATGGCATCGACTATTCAGGGTCTTTTATGGTTCCACAGGACTTTTAGAATTGTAATTTTTTGTTTCTATGAAGAATGTCATTGGTATTTTTATAGTAATTTCATTGAATCTGTAGATTGTTTTGAATAGTATGGACATTACATAAATATTATTTTTTGCAATCCAATTGAGAATGAAATATCTTTTTCATTTATTTGTATCTTCTATAGTTTATTGTCAATGTTTTATAATTTCAGTATAGTGATCTTTCACCTTCTTGGTTAAATTTATTTCTAGTACTTTATTTTGTTGGGGTTGTTTTATAGTCTAGATTTTTTTCAGATACTTTGCTAAAAATCTTGTATATTGATTTTTAACCTAAAACTTTATTGAGTTTATTTTATTAGTTATAACAGGTTTTTAACGGAGTCTCCAGGATTTTCCACATATAAGACCATGTCATCTGCAAACAGAGACAATTTAACTTCTTCCTTTCTAATTTGAGAGTCTTTTATTTCTTTCTGTTGTCTAATTATGCAAGGCAAGAATTCTAGAACTATCCTGAACACACTCAGTGAAAGTGCTGATCCCTTTTTCCAGATCTTAGAGGAAAGAGATTTCAACTTTTCCCTGCTTGGTGTGATGTTAGTGATGGGTTTGTCGTATATGGCCTTTATTGTGTTGAAGTACATTCAATCTATGCCTAATTTGTTGAGAGTTTTCATCATGAAAATATATTGACTTTTGTCAAATGCTTTTTTTCTGTCTAAAAGATCAGGTGTTGTCTTTTAGTCTACTAATATAATGGATCACATTTATTGATTTGCATATGTTGAACCACCTTGTATTGCTGTGATGAATTCCACTTGGTTATAGTGGATGAATTTTTAATGTGATATTGAACTTAGAATGCTGGTATTTGTTTCAGTTGAGGTTTCATTCTATTGCTCTGGCTGGAGTGCATTTGCTCGATCACAGCTCACCACAGCCTCAAACTCCTGGGCTCAGGTGCTCCTTTCTTTACAGCCTCTTGGATAGCTGATGCTACAGGTGTGTACCACCACACCTTGGCAATTTTTGTATTTTGTATTTTTATTTATTTATGTATTATTGAGTTGGAGACTACTCTGTCACCCAGGCTGGATTGCAGTGGCACACTCACGGTCACCCCAGCATCAACCTGCTGGGCTCCAGCGATACTTCTGCCTCAGCCTTCCAAGTAGCCGGAACTACAGGCTCACGCTACCACACCTGGCTGAAGTATTTTTTTTTATTTTTTGTAGAGATGTGGTCTCATTATGTTGCCTAGGCTGGTCTCAAACTCTTGCCTTGGTCTCCTAAAGTGCTGGGCTTTCAGTTGTGTACCACCACGCCTTGCTAATTTTTAAAAATTATTTACATTTGTAGAGATGTGATCTCATTATGCTGCTTAGGCTAGTCTCGAACTCCTGCCTTGGCCTCCCAAAATGCAGGATTACAGACATGAGCCACCATGCTCAGCTGGAAGTATTTTGTTGACAATTTTTGCATCTATGTTCATCAATGTTTTTGGCCTAACATTTGTTGTTGTTATGTCCTTTATGATGAACTACATTTGACATTTAGACATATTAGTTTAAAGGTGTTATAGTAGTGTTGTTTTGAGAAATAAAATACTAGAGATAAAGTAATTGTTCTCTTTGCCTGCAACTCTTCAACTCTTTCTCTTCCACTTTTTTTGAAACTGGTATCATGAATTTGTCATGTTTATTTTCAGTATACTTTTGACTTTTTATAAAAATAAAATAAATACATTTACATAAGCAATAGTAGCATTGCTTTGAGTGTTTTAATGTAAAAACAGCATATTCCGGACCCTTTAAACTTTTATTTATTTTTATTTTAAAGATGTGGGGTACAATTCAGGATTAGGTATACAAGTGGTCATCGTACAGGTAAAGTAAACTTTTTTAAATTCAGCATTATGGTTATGTGGAAAGTGTTTTGCATTGGCTACGTGGCCTTAGGAGTTAGATGACAGCATTTATACACCTGTTTCAGAGAGATTTTGAAAAACTAAGTATGTCTGTAGGGAAGTGTGAGCCTCCAAGTCATAGGTAACCAAATTTAGCATAGAATTGAGGAAGAGGTTGCTTTCCCTAGACTTTGCAAGGAATCAAAAATGTTTTTCCAGGTTTAGGGCAGGGTTTGGTCAAAGCAACTCTACTAGCAGCTTTGACATGGACATTCTTGAGCACTGAATGGACCAAGCAGAGGCAGAAAATAAAGACTAGGCTGGAAGCCAATGTTGGGTTTTATGGACTAGTTTGTGGAACTAGTGAGGAACATTCTAAAACAATTGCAAGACACTGTAAAAGAATTCAGTTTCTAGCATTTTTCCAAGTGGAGACTAAAAGACAAAATTAGGTCACTCAGAATGCTGCACACATCCCCTGAGGGTCAGCAGACATGTTAGTAAAGTCTCATTTGCACCTCACTTAGATTCAAAGCCATGTGAGAAAAGGAGCACTTCTGTAGCACTTGGAGGCCAGGTGGCTTGCAGAATGAACTTTGAGAAGAAACGTTGTAGATGTTGGAAGACCAATACAGATAAATTGAACATTAATACTTGTGTCCTCTTTATAATTTTGCTTGTAGCTATCTCTGATATTTTAAGTGAACAGAGGAAATAAATGATTTTTTTACATATTATATATGTTTCACAATGTTTTCTAAAAGGAAAATACTGATATTTCATAGAAGCCTTCCTGTCACAGAAGTCAATCCTCCCAGTTTTTGTATCAGCCAATATTGTTCTGTTTCTGGCATCTCCTCAGCCACCTGTGCAACTTTCTATATTTTCATTTTACCAAACCTGCACAGTCTTTTTATTTGCTTAATAAAGTCAGACAAGGTGAACTTCAGGCTTTAGGGATAGATGAAAAGGGGAAAATTAGAGAGGAAAATGCATATGGAAAAAATAACACCAGGTTGTTATTCTAGTAAATGGTCACATTTGTTTTCAATTTGGTCTTGAATTCAGTGTGCAAGATTGAAATTTGACTTTTCTTCGAAGTCGTTCTCAACACAACAAAGAATGGAAGATGTTATTGAAGGACACAAAGAATATCCGGAACAAAGCAGCACTCAGATATGAGTAATTTCCAAGACATTATTTAGGTTAATTTGGTCACATTTTTCTCCAGGGCAAAATAAACATAGTAATAATTTCCATGGCCTGGCATAGAATATTTTCAATGAATTCTTTTAAAATTCTAACATTACAGGTAATGCCACCATTATTTTAGTCAGAGTCTGTTTTTAGTTTAAGCCAGAGGTTGTGTGATCGGTAATGCCAGAAAAGAAAAGGAAAGTGTAATATCTTTGACTCAAGAGGAAAAATTACTCTGTGATGAGAGGCTCCAGATCACCTTCTCCCTAGTGATATTTGCCACTTTGTTACTCTTTTATATGCATTTATTTTTAGTCATGACAGAACAACAGTCAGCAATACTATATGAAAATGTCCCCTGACATTGGGAATTCCAAAGGAAAAAAAAAAATCACTTTGGTTTTTATTTTATCACTTTAAAGACCACTTTATGGACATGTTTCAATAGTAAACCAGTCTAGCTTATAAATAGTTTGTGTGCATTTCATGATCCCCTCCCCAGACCAGGATGTAAAGCCAAGTGTAGCTTTGCATTCGCTGAACGACTTGGCTTAAGAGACTTGGCGTTTGGCAGTTGAATTTCCAGACCTTTAGCTGACTGGCATTTTCCTCTGCAGTTTACTATGGTAGCTTGGGGAAAGTATATGTTAAGAAATAAACTGCCAACTCGAGTATGCCTAATTGTGCAATTAAGTGAACCACTGCAAATTTTATAGCATTATTAGATGAAAGCAATTACTTGTTGCCATACAAGTGCTGTGAGGTGGAACCAAAATATGTCCCCACATCCAAAATGGGAGGAGCCAATCTTGCATTCTGAGGTATTTGAAAATGCAGCACCCATTAGAAGACTCTGAATGTCAGAGGAATGAGCTCATGGAAGAAAGTATTTTTTGAGTGTGATATCAAAATGCAGATCACAATTCTAGCTTAGGACAACTATGCGACCATTGCACATTAAATATTAATTATAGGCTCTAAAGAACATCTCTAGGATGCTTGGTTATAGTAACTAACTTGTATGTAGAAAGGGTTACCCATAAACATTAAAAATACAGTGGAGTCCAAGTTTCTACATTTCTTTCTATGTATTAAAAATATCAATATAAGCCGGGCTCGGTGGCTTAGCCTGTAATCCCGCGCTTTGGGAGGCTGAGATGAGTGGATTGCCTGAGCCTGAGGGTTCGAGACTGGCCTAGGCAACCTGGCGAGACCTCATCTCTACAATAAATCAAAAAATCAGCTGGGCATGGTAGCACATGCCTGTAATTCCGGCTACTCGGAAGGCTGAGGCGGAAGGATTGCCGGAGCCCAGCAGGTTGAGGCTGAGGTGACCAGGAGCGGCCACTGCACTCCAGTCTGGGTGACAGAGTGAGACTCCACCTCAAAAAAAAAAAAAAAACAATATGATAAAAAGAAAGCATTAAATAATCCTTAAATTTTGTTTGTTGTAAACTCTGCTGACTCTACCAATTTTTAGCTCTTTTGTGGAAAAGTGTAGCTCTTTGACACAAATATAGCACCTCATATATTCACATGTAAAGACACACACTAACTTGCATACTGTCGTATAGACACATATTTCACCATGCATATTGGTAGAAGTAGTAAGATTCAATAAAGAAGTAGAAAGAAAACCTGAAGTTATTAGAAGATCTGGTTTAAATTTTGATATCACCATTTACCAATTGTGTAGCTGTAGGTATCTTACATGTGTTTATCTGTGATTCCCTTATAGAGCAACAGGAGTCAATAATATGGATCTTTCATGGGAATTATCCCCACCTTCTGAGGCCCTGACAATTTCAATTTGTACTGATCTTTTATTCTACGGCTATTCATGCTATGCTTTATTTATTTATATAATATATGTATATGTAATACATTTACTTATTTACACATATACACAATTGATAAAATATAAAATAAATTAGAGAAATCATAATATTTATTTATCTAACTAGCTACACTAGTGTACTTAATCCTATCCATTTTCATATTTACTGTGTAAAAGTGCTCTGAAGCGCAGGCTGGTGGCCCTAAGGCCCTAAGGTCCAGACGACTTGACTGTCCATGCTCATCATTCTTCTTGTTCTGGATTATGCACTGATATCCTTCCATGACACCAGGAAAGGTTGAGGTGACTCTGGAAACCAGCGTCATAAGCAGGTATCACTTAGGAACACATATGTAAATTTCTGTGTAAAATATTAACAAATTCAAATATAGGAGTATATCAAATAATACATGGTAGTAAAAAAGATAGTTTAATCCAAGATTGAAAAGATATTTTAATATATGAAAATCTCTTAGTACATATTATTTGCTTTGTAAGATTAAAAGGGGGAAAGTAAATTATCATATTAGCCACTGATAAAAATTTGTTAAAATTTAACATATTTCATGATAATATAGATATTGATATGCATATTTTAAAAACCATTATGAACTTAGCTGACTGCAATATACCACATATGATAATGTTTTTGCTTACATTAAAGATTTCCATGTAAAGGCTAAAATAATAAATATAATTAACATGTTAGAAAATATTTCTATATAATTAAGATGGGGTAATCTTTTCTAGAATGATAATTAGACCAGAATTTTGCAATTCTTATTATCATTTTTCTTTGATTGAAGTTTGAATTTTGTGTTATTTAATTAATGTGTTAAGTATTTTTTTTTTACTGAATTTTTGTATCATTTTAGAAGCAGGTAAAATTTAGGGAAAAACACATGTGACAAACAAAGACTAAATATTCTTCCACTATTGCAAATAATTAATTATCACATATCATTAAGAAAGAGCAACATAATAATAATTAATGGGCTAAAGTATGAATAGTCAGTTTACATAAATACATGAAAGTATCATATTACATTAAAAAGCTTAAATATTAATGACCAAAGTATTGAAAGTGAAAGTTGATTGTTTTTCCTATAGAGGTGACCAATACTCCAATAATAAATAGTACTCAGGCCTGGCAAAGATGAAGAATGAACAGACTTAGAATAAGAATCAATTTACTCACTCTTTCTGGTTGACAACTTAATAATATATACCTACAATTAACCTGGCATACACTTAGAGTCAAAAGGTCTACTTCTAGAAATTTATCCAGTAGTAGTGCAATAAACATAATTCTTCAAAGATAGGTTTCACTTCCTCACTAAAATCTTCAAGATAGCAGTGTTGTGCAAATAATTTAAATTACAATTAATTTGTGACTGATTAGCAAATCACATAGCAAAATAGTTCATAAACATGGTCTTATGTTTATGAAATATTTTAGGAGAGGGAGAGGGAGGGGGAGAGGGAGGGGGAGGGGGAGAGGGAGAGGGAGCTGGAGAGAAGCATCATTTATTGCATTTGGAACACACAAATAAAAAAAAAAGGAGAGACCAGAGAAGGCAGCACTACTTATCTTTGGATTTTCTACTATGTTTTTCTTTAAAGAGAATACCCCTCTTAATGAGAAAGGTAAATCAAATACTTAAAAGAAAACTAATCCCAGGATTAGAAAAATGTTTGCAAGAGAGCAACAGGTACCTTTAATGAGTTCAAGTTTTGAGGGCCAATTGCATATTAAATAATTTGTGGCTAGGATTAGTAGTACATTGTCAATATTTCAAGACATTATCAAATACCAGAGATAAGCAAGTATACCAATTTTTAATAAAGTAGTAAGGGATTAATTTTGAGCCTTATAAACCAGTAATCTCATTGTCAGTATTTTAAGGATTCTGGAAAGACTCATTAAGTAGATGTTCACGAGTAGTTGGCAAAGCAAATAGAAATGTGGATAGAATAACAGAGACTCAGTCTTCAGTTCATGCTATGGTTATAAAACATCTGTTTAAAGGCATTCTTTTAGGAACATTATAAGAGAAAGAGACATAAAAAGGAAAATGATATTATTGTTCCTCCAATGAGTGTGCATTCTAGTTGGGATAATAGATAAAAATAGAGTGATCAATAGGTGGTAAATAAAATATATATGATATAGTACAAGCTATATTGCTTACAGAAAGGATTATAAAAAGTATTGCTTCTTTTGTAAAGCTTTCTCCAATATCCTTAGTAAAAATTAATTTTTCCATAATATGTTTTCTAGAATTTACATTGGAATTGAAGAACCAGAAGATTTTGCCACATACAAATTTTTTAAAAGTATTTTTTAGGTAAATAGACTATCAAAAACTACACTAAGAAAACATATTGAGATATAAAATATAAATGTTACTGGCCCAATACGATTAAAGGATGCTGTCTGAAAGAGTTTTATGAAATAGGAGTTGGGGGCAGATTGAAAGGTTTTCATTGTAGACTATGATAGTGATCAAGTTCATTTGCAGAAAGGAAAATGTTTTACAGAGACAATGGTTTGACATGGAAAATGCTGGACATAATGAACTGAGGTGATAATTAATAGATCATAATGTGAAGTAGGATGGTGGAGAAACATTGATAAACAAGGGAAATCACTGAGATATTTTGCAGAAAGAAGGAAAGGACATGTTAAATAATTTAAAATGTTCAGATAAGAATATATTTGAATAGTTGTTTTCTGGATGTGGTCACTTTTGATGACTATCTATATAGAAACCCCCAGCATATTGTTGGAAACAAATGGTTTGTTTAAAATAGGCAAGATTGTGCTGATAAAAGAAACAACCTCCAAGCCTCAGGAGTTTAACATAATAAATGTTTATTTCTCACTTCACATTTCTAATATATCCAAAGTATATCTAATATTCTTGTGTCGAGGAAAGAGACAACATGGAGAGCTCTGTGATCTTGGTAATGCTTTGGTGCAGAAATGGAGCATGTCACTTCAACAGTCCAATGGCCAGAAATATTCACATGATCCTGCCTCACTGAAAGAAGGCTGGTAAATGTCAGAGAAGCATATGGATTCTCAGTGAGCAAAACTTATCTCTGCCATATGAAATCAGGGTTAGAGAAATGAATCCATGAAAGACTAACACAAGTATTGCTGCTGGGGCTGTGAGAATAAATCAGATAACTTGTGATGAGAACAACGGCCAAAAAAACAATTGAGTTAAATGTAGCACTGTATTTGTGGCAGGTAGAAAAACCAATGAAGGAAATTGAAGCAGGCAAGAAGGAAAGTGGTGAGCTGAGACTACTGCCATGGAAGTCAAAAGAAGAAAGTTTTAAACAGTGAAGGGGCTCAGGAGTATCAACTGAAGCAAATAAATTACAAAATGACAGAGAAGAAGTCTTTGTATCTTTCAAGTGTAAGTTAGGGGAAATGCTTTAAAAGAAAAAGTATATAATAGTTCTGAAGATGATATTCAGACTTCAGATTGTGGATGATTAAATGAGTGGAAAGAAAGTGAGGACAGTGGATGTTTTATTTTCTCATATAAACACAACAAATCCCAACAATCTGAATTTTTAGATAAATATCTTTGCTTCTCTTGAATTCTGGTTTTTTTTAAAGTGCTTAATTCGAAGGTTGCTTCTAGCTCCAAACACAATACTAATAATACTGACAACAGTACAAACATTTATCAGCTATTTATTATTACCAGTCACATGTCAGGCATTGTGCTCAAAATCTTCTATGCACCAACTAATGTAGACTTACATCCATATTTCAAAGACTAGATTAATGAAATTTATATTAAATGGCTTGTTCAAAATCACACATCTATTATTTGGATAAATTTAGATTAAATTCAAAATCATATATCTCCATATACATAATTCATGACAAATTGGATGTAAGGTATAGCTAAATCCACTCTTTATCTTGACCATATGTTGGAGTTATGACTTCTTTGTTAATAAACTGTCAAATGTATATTATGATATTAATCAATACTTTAAAAATTGTAAAGCACATTAATTAGTGACAAATTAGTAGGTGGCTCTAGCAGTTGACTTTGTCCTTTTCAGAATTACATGAATGACTTTGATGAGCTCAAGTAAGCATTAATAAGTGTTCATTAAATCTAGTCACTCTTTGGTTGAGGGAAGGAATCTTGTTGAGTATGAAACTTGTTGAGGCTGCATGAGTAGGGAGCAGAGTGAATGGCTTAATATTTCTACTAAAAAAAACCCGGAGGTTTAGCTGACTGCAAGTTCAATGTAGCTAACACAATCATGCACTGCTAATTACACTGATACCATCAATCAATGCATGAGTAGAACCCAGGCGAAGGGCACCAACAATTCCTTTGAATGTAGTCTAAACCGAATAGGAAGCACCTGAATTGAAGCTTTAAGTACCATATTTAAGAGTAACACTAACAATCTGGAGTCTGTTCAAAAGAGAGCTACCATGATGACAATTGGACGCCACTAGAAGGCAGTTTGGAAGTCACTGGAAGCCACATCATATGGAGAAAGATGCAGACACTGAGGATATTTGCTCCGTCAAAGATAAAAATCAAGGAGTTGCAAATACTGGAAGAACTAACATAAGTAGATATTGCAAAAATTAGAAAATTCCTTTATTCAGTTAAACACAGCACTGTGTAACTCAACTTCAGTTTTTATTTTTGTCCTCTGGATTTAGAACAATTCAGATACATCTAAGTATAGCCATCCAAGGGAAATGAGCTGCCATTAAAAGACCCAAAATTTTTAAGAGTGCTATATTAATAAGGTGGCCATATTATTCATTTTCCAAACTGGGTAATTTTAAGTAGTAAAAAGTGTGCTATTAATAATTACCCTCAGAAAATATGTATAAACTGGAGCCGTCTCAGGCAAACTGGGATTTTCTGTCTTATTGAATTCTCTCAGCCACTTTATATGGTACATATAATTGTTACTCCTCTTTTTACAGATGAGAAATCTGAAGTCTAATAACATGTCCCAAATCACACTGTTAGTATAAGGCGGTCAGAATTCAAACCTGAATCCAATGTCCAGGCTGTTTTCACTGTTCCATGCTGTCACTTCAGCTTTATTTCCTTCTTGGGAAGACATTTATTCTTGGGAAGTAGTTTTCCTAAAGACTGGACTTTCACTCTATTTAGAAAGAAATGATAAAGATGTTCACATTGTATAGGAGACAATGACCAGTGCAGTTTTAGCCTTGGAATCCAATGGCATAGCTGAATCTCTAAATTAGGCAGGTATGGAAAGGAGAGAAAAAGGGCAGGGGAGAAATAGTCTTTAAGTATCCCTCAAACTTTTAAGATTCTATAATACTATAGAGAATATGGCTTTGAAACCTTAGAAAAGACTTCCTGAAAATGAGCCTGAAACAGGGCTCTGGTATATTTTGCACATCGTTGTCTAACTGTGAGAGTCAATAATATGTACTCGATAAACATGGTTAAATAAATAAAATAGAATCATGTAACAATATGGAGTTCATTTCTTGATCCCATGTAAAGGTTCTCTTTTGTAGATGAAAAACCATTGTCCCACTTACATTAACCTGTCACTGTTCACTTTTAATATCTTCATCACTTTTTTATCTATAAATATGTCCATGGCTTTCTTTTATGAGTAAATTACACAGACTACAAAGTCGGTCATTCTAAGTTAAAGTTCCTTCTCTGTCCTTTAGAGGCTGCCTTGCCCTAGTCAATTTAATTAGTCTGCCTGAGCCTCAGTTTACTCATTTATAAAGGAGAACATGATAATAGAAACTATCTCGCAGACCTGTTGTGAAAGATAAATTTCTTAGCACAATGTTTAACAAAAATTTAGCATTCAATAATATTGACTATTTTATTACTATATGTTTCCACACCTTCATTCTAAATTTTGCCCACATACTTCCTTGCTTATGCAAAATAGACTCCAATCTCTAGGTAGCCTGAGACATAGGACTCCAGGAAGATGAAGAGATCATTGCAATCTTCATTTTATTTTTAAGATTTAAAAGAGCAACACTACATCTAGACACAAGAGCTGAACAGGTTGAAAGGTGTTGATTTGCTGATCTGTTCTAAGTTACCATTGACTCTATCTTAAAAATAGAGCCAGGCACTGATCCAATGTTCTCTGTGTACAATGGTGCTGGTTTTCAAGAATTATGTCAGGGCTGAAGAAAATGTTCACTGACTGAGAATGAGTAAAATGTCACAACTCTGAGAAATCTAAGTTGGACATTTTCTGTATAAATAATCAAATATTTTTTACTCAAAGTAGCAGTAGCAGGCACATACCATTTCTCTCTCAATAGTACTTAGCATTAATAATATTTTTGGTTCTGCAGTGGGAAATCTGAAAAGCTAAAAACTCAATCGCATGAGTATCTCTGAGAGGATTGTTTTTAAGGTCTGGGAAGATTGGTCTCCATTGACAATGTAACAGGAAGTGTTGTACCTTCCTTTAGGGTTTGTAAAAGGAGCAATCAACAAAGATCAACCTACTGAAGGGGCAACGCAAGAATGCCCCCCAAGGGTATGCAACATGCCTGGGCCTTAGTAATTTACATCTCTTTGAAAGACAATACAGAAATGCATCTATCTACATCGATCCTTTAAATAAATGCTGCATTGTTCAGAAACCAAAAAGGGCCATGAAATGGTATAATTGGGGAAATCATTTTAGGGAAGCAGACGTTGAGGCAGGCCTTCCAGATGAACAGAATTTGAATTGACAGAGAGGAGAGGCTGAAACATCCTACTTTCCTTTACATGCAGGCAGACTTGCTGATTGACAACCCCAACAAGCTAGTGATTTTCCTTACCTCCTCATTCCTCAACATGCAGGCAGACTGTTCTTAGTTCTTCCTTCAGCCTCCAAAATGAAGTTGCTCTTTATCTAGAGAAGCATCTAGCTAGTCATATTTTATTTTAATATATATTTTTTATATTTCATTCTGTCCTAGACATAAGCATGAATATAGAACTGAGCTTCAAAATTGCTATCTCAACAAGGACTGAGATAAAATGTCAAGGAGATATTTTCCATTTTCCTGGTTTTCAATTTAATTCTGCTTAAGCTATTCATTTAAGGAACAGATTTGGGGGTGAGAGCCCTTTCTTCCACCATGAGCCAATGGTTAATCCAAGAGGAATTTGTCTGGTTTGTAATCTTTTATGTAGTTGTTAACAGATGCGACTTGAGTGCTTATTTTCTAGAATTAACCATCTAGATTTTTCATTTCTATCTGACAATTTAGGGATCTATACATTTGCAATCGTATGTTGTATTACTCCATGCAATTATAAACAAATTATGTTTAGCTTAAGTAATCAGAAAAAATAAAGATTTACTTTCCTGGATAGCCAGCGTAGTATTCTTATCTGTGCCCACAAGACCCAATACACTGACTTACTATAATTAAACTCAACTAGGCTATGACATATTTTAATATTTTTCTTTAACTTTTTGTGAGTTTTTCAGATGCTTGAAGAATCTATAAATAATGCTCTTCAGTACAAAAGCAATTAATATTCTTCAATTTATGCATATGTTTTGTAAAATATAATTTAGCTGCTCCTATTAAGTTGCATCTATTCAACTAATACTTTTGCTTTATTCACCTTTCAGAGAAATCTGAAGAGAAATTAATCCCTGATGACAGATTCTTAAGACTCAGCTGATGATTTATAATATTGAGAATTGCTCTGGAGATCTAAAATTACCCATTCCACAAGAGTCTAAAATGAACTCAAGTCTTGGCTGTCTGGTTCATAATTCCATTCATAGACAGTTTGACAAACTACGTCCCATGGACCAAATTCCACTTGCTACTTATTTTGTTAGGGCAAGAGAATTAAGATTTTTTTTTTTACATATTAAGTTAAAAAATAAAAGGCGAACAGTATTTCATGACACATGAAAATTACAAGTCGTCAGATTCCAGTGTCCAATAATAAAGTTTTCTTAAATTGCAGCAACACTCACTCATTGACATATAATCTGTGATTGCTTTTGTGTTCTAACAGCAAAGTTGAGCAGTTGTGATAGAGAACACATGACTCACAGAGCCTAAAATATTTATTATCTGGTCCTTTCGCAGATCCTGTTATAAAGCTTGCAGACCCTGTTATAAAGGACACTAAATTTAAACTAAATTCAGGAGATTGTAGGGGACTTGATCTATCATGTGCTAGCCATGTAACTTTGGGGTAAGTTTTTAATCTTAGTGAGACTCAGAATATTCATTCATAAAATGAGATAATAGTAAGTGTGAACTCTAGGGAGACTAGGGGCAAATGTGTCTCAAAGACTGTAAAACAATGTAAAATGAAAGAAGATGGCGTATTTAATTAGATGCGTACTACCATTTGTGCCAAGCAATTGAAACAATGATAATTTGGTTAAAACTTTCCACAAGGTGTGCACTGAATTCTAGAAAAGAAATTTAGGTGTAAGGAAAAGAAAAAGTCTTGCAAAATTATCAAGTTTAACTCACTACTTCATCTAGAACAAGTAAAGTTGCTACTTTCTTGATCTTTCCAAGGACCTTGATGTCAACTTGTGGAGTGAAATTCGAATAAAGGTTAGCTTCACCTTTTCACTTCAGACGTGATGACAAGATATATGTGTGCATATAGTGTATGTGAGAATTTTTAAATATATGCACAAAAATGCACATAAGAAAGAGTACCAAAGGGACCCACTTGTCCTTGATGCCTCTAAAATTTCTCAATTAATAAAAGTGTCAGCTTGGAAGCTGCCAAGTTGCAATAAATCACAGAAAGATTCACTTTTCAGCAGAAGGCTGAGGGCAGGTCTGTGTGTCTTTAAGTGGGTACTGAACCCTGTGTGTGTGAGACAATTGAAGGAAGCTTCAGGAAGCCTGCCTGCTGGACCCATTGGCAAGAGGGAGACAGACAGCCCAGGCTTTCCGCGCACAATCATGGATTTTCCGGTGACATTCCACTTTACAGAATGATGGCACTTTTGTCAGTGAGCCAAGTCCCCAGCTCAAGAAAGCCAGTCTACTCTGAACAAAGGAAGGCACCTGGGACCTGCTTGTTTTGATAGTCTGCCTGGCTCCTGAGGTGGCTGGTGTCCAGAGAGGATGTAGACGACGACTATCCTTTGACTAGGGTCTTTGGGGGTTCATAAAGGTGGGAAAAGATAGGGACAGGAGGAAAACTGTCTCCTGGGCTGGCTGTAAACCCAAGGAAAAATTACAGGATAAATGGTTCATCGGTGGGTCAGAAGTGACCCCTAGTGGGGTCTGTGACTTTCTTCCGCTCAGTTAAAATAATCTGTGCCAGGGCAAGGCTCAGTGGCTTAGCCTGTAATCCCAGCAATTTGGGAGGCCGAGGCGAGCTGAGCCCTCAGGTTCAAGACCAGCCCAGGCAACTTGGCAAGCCCTCGGCTATCCATTAAATGAAAAAAATTAACTGGGTGTGGTAGTGCGTACCTGTAGTTCCGGCTACTTGGAAGGCTGAGGCGGAAGCATCTCCGGAGCCCAGCAGATTGTCGCTGGGGTGGCTATGAGTGTGCTACTGCATTCCAGCCTGGGTGACAAGAGTGAGAATCCAACTCAGAAATCATCATTATCATCGTCGTCGTCATCATCATCGTCGTCATCATCATCATCATCATCATCATCTGTGGCAAAATACTGTCTATCTCAGATGCCACTTAATGAAGCAAAAAAGAAAGCAAAGAAATAAATAAAAGAAAAAAAATAAAGATAAATAATTTTAGAAATCAAAGTAAGAGGGAAAAGGGAAAAGAAAAAATTAAAATAGAAAGAACACAAAAGGGAACGAAAGAACACAAAAGAAGAAGAAAGAACTCAAAGCACCAAAAAGAAAAATTATAAGATATAGGAATATCCATATTTATTTGCCATAGTGAAGCAGAAATCAATTACAATCATTGTTATAAGATTATATCACTCTCCAATTTAAAATCCCCTAAGAACCTGATGTAGGTCTTAAGAATAGAATTCACTCATACTCCTCTGCAAAGGCTGCAAGACTTTATGTGGTCCAGAAGTTTCTTTTTTTTTCAGCTTCTATCTCTCTATCTCAACTTGTCTTCTTGCTCACTAGTGAAACTGCCTGCTTGTTGGTTCCTTTAACAAATAAGCCTCAGGATCTCTGTACTCACTGCTCCCTTCTCCTGGGATTATTCCATAGCTGGTTCCAGTTTATTATTTAGTCTCAGCATCAATGTTGCCAACCCAGAGAGTCTTTCCCAATCCAATCAAGTGGAAGAAGTCACCACACCCATAACCATCACTGCACCCTATTTTATTTGCTTCATGCATCTAATAATCTCATGCAGATTAATTTGTTACTATGTTTGCTTTGTGTCTACGTCACTGGCATGCTAATTTCTTGAGATCAGGGTCCTAGAAACATTTCTCTGAGATCAGGGTCCTAGAAACATGTTAGCTATTTAGCAATTATTCAGTATTAATTTGCTGAATGGAGGAATCAATGAATACTTGAAGTTACTCGTGTAAGCATTTTTAAAAGTAGAATTGGAAATAACTTGGAGGCATTATGATCCAACCCTTTGCACACTTATATTACTGTGGATGAAATTTCAGTGACTTTTACAAGGTCATACAATTATTTGTAGTAAATATGGGTAGAACCACAGCGTTTTGCCATATTTACCTTGAACCTTAAATATAAGTTTCTAGTTCCAGCAGTAAAAAATGGATGAGTGGATCTATACAAAAACAGGCATGCTGCAATGCTTGGATGAAACTCCAGAAAGCTATTATGCCACCTTGTGTCCTCTGGACAGAATATGGAAAAAAAGAGAGAATGTCTAGCCAAATAAGGAACTGAAAATTACTTTTAAAAAATTTTTTGCTATTCCAGACAAGATCTAGTGATGTTGGTGTCAGAAATTGGTTGGTGGCATGATTCTGAAATTGGTGAGCTCCTAAGAGATGGGCTTATTTCTTGTATAGTAGAAAGGAATTGCACTTACATTAGCAGATCTAGGCAGATGGAAAGGCAACGTGTCCTGAACGATTTGTGATTTCAATTGGATAAATCATAGTTATAATCAGTGGATCCTCTATACATCCAAATGGGTGAAGTGCTGGCTTATATTGAGGGATAAAGATTGGTACATTAAAGATATCCAATGACATCCAGTGTCTGGGTTTCTACACTGAGACTGCCCAGATACAATAAACTGACTTACTCTTTGAAAATGTGTATAGAAATGTCAATTGCATAATTTTATTTTAAGCACACAATCTGTATTAGCAAGTGCATTCATTTGCTAGGACTGCCATAACAAAATATCACACTCTGAGTTGCTTAAAGCAACAGAAATTTGTCTCTGGAGACCAGAAATCTGAGATAAAGGCATCAGCAGTGTTGGTTTATACTGAAAACTATAGGGAAAAATTTGTTCTATGCCTCTTCCTTAGCTTCTAATCATCTGCTGGCAATCTTTGGTGTTCTTTGGCTTGTAGAAACTTCTTGCTGATCTCTGTCTTCTAAATCACATGACATTTATCCTGCACCCATCTCCAAATTTCAGTATTCATATTTGATTAAGATTCAGTCTGAGCTAATTTTAACTAATTATATATTGAGCAACACTATTTCCAAATAAAGGCACATTCTGAGGTACTAGATTTAAGATTTCAACATGTAAATTTTGGGAAGAGTCAATTTTGTTCATTCAACAAGGTTGGCTTCAACAACTCAGGGACTGATTACCAAAGAAAGACAGCCTCATTATAAAGTAGCATTTACAGGTGTGGGTGTGGGGTTAAGTTCAGAAATCGTCCCCTGCTTGAAAAACCATCAATTTCATTTCCAACAACTTTTCTGTTACACAAAATGCCCCTTATATTTTAAAAAATAATACAGTCATCCGACTTCATTGAGACCCTGGCCTTGGCCAGACACTGTGCTTAGGCACAAGAATCCAGCCAACGACCAAAAACAGTTTCTACCTTAGGAGGCAGTGTGTTGCTCAACTTCTTGCCTCCAACTAAGCTTATAAATTTAATCAATATTTTGAGGGACTCTGATAACAATATGAACAATGAAGTTTTCAAAACAGAAATGAGTGTTGGAAAGGATTCAGAGAAGATGTACATAGTCTGATTATTTGAGTAATAAATCAAACAACTATGTTCCTTTTTAAATTGTTTTGATCCAATGAGAAATAAATTTTTAGCTATCACCAAAATATAATATTGCAAGTATGAAGTCTTGAGTGATCTTTCAGGTTCTATCTCATTGTAGAGTAACTTTGGAAACGATTTTGCATTTGAACACTATGTATTGCATTTGTTTAGTTCTCTGAGTCTGAGGAATTCAGGGCACACCGTTCTGAAGCTGCTGCTGGCTGGGTTTTGTTATATTACTATGCCTTTTCTGCTCCTGTTTACTAAAAGGCTTTTCAACTCTTAATGTGCATTTATATCTAAAATCTCTTCCTTCCCCTCATGGAAACAGCAGTATGTAATCCTGCAGGGAAACTGTTTGTTAAGGTTTAACCTGTAACACAAACATGTTTTATCTGGTCTAGTGCACGCTGGAGAGCCCAAGAAGCTCAGAGCCATTTGTCTCTGTAGGTTCCTCAGACTATTGAAGTAATAAGCCATCGCTGGGTCACAAAACAACAAAGAACATATACCTCATAGGGATTTATAGATGTGTTTCAAAACCCTCAAGGTGCAAGCAAGTGCAGCCTACTTATAGGAGATAACTCGAGAAGGCCTATGGAATATTTTATCACTCGAGAGGATGTCGGGAATGAGTATGTATGAAAAATCACTCACCTTCAGCTCCTTGAATCCTATTGAGATAGATAAGTGAAAAAAGGAGAGCACTGGCCTGAGGCAGGGAATCCTAGTCCTGTCATTCGATGCTCTGCCACATGAGGCCAGTCCTATAATGATTCCAAACACCACTGTTCTCTTTTATGAATTAGAGAATCCGAAAAAGATTGGTTTTTCAGGAGTCCCTGCTACCAAGAACCATGTGTATTATCCCTGCCTCCTAAGGTATCAGATTTGAAATTTTATTTTTTATTAAGTTATAAAAATTCATTCACGTATTTATTGAGTGTAACTCATGTATTTCAGTTTAATTTTAATTAAAAAAAACCCCACATAGCTACCAGTCAAAAACTGCTGAGCTCAAAATTATTCATATAAGGCAATAAGTTTTCAATCAAAAATAAAGGCATTTTGTTAGCTTGTATAATGGTCAGAGTTTTTGCAATGCTGCAAATTGTATGGGCTACCATGATATCCAGGAGACAGATAAAGATCTCTGGGAGTAGATCATCTCTATAGTTCTTTCCAGAAATTCCTAAGATTCTGGCATTATTTGCAGGTTCCTAGTTAAGGAAGTAAGAAAAAAAATAGATGTCAATGATAGCCTTGAGTAAGGGATTATCTACAGCACCCACCCTGAATCCCCTAAATCATGATACTTATTTGAAACTCTTTCTTACTCTGGGTTAGCTTTATATGAAGACAATAGGAGGTCGCCTATGTAGTACAATTGAAAAAATTATGGTCAAACTACTGCACACTCAACATCCCTCAGAATAATACAGAAAATCAGGATCCCCCTTTGCAGAGAAAAATGCTTTAAGAAAAGCCATTAGCATGCTCACCATGCATTATCTTGTAAATAACAAATATTTTCATGTTCATGGTTCTGCCATTATTCATTGAGCTAGAAAGCAATTATTAAACACCCGTTAGTAACCAGACTCTGCACTGACATGGGAAACAGGAGAATCCAAATTCCTGCCTTCAGGGAGTTTAATCTAAAGAGATTTGTAGGCCAGTCAAGTGCAAGGCACTGAGAAAAACAAGGGGAATGAAGAAAAGAAAAAATTAGAATTCCTGGTGAGGTTCTCTGCCCTAGCCCTGTCCCTGCCAGAGTTTTTGTAGTTGTTGTTTGTTTTGTTTCCTCCCCCCCTTTTTTTATTTTAAAGGTGTGGGGTACAATTCAGGGTTAGGTATACAAATGTTCATTTTGCAGGTATCCTTCCCTCCCCTGACAGTTACCCTCAACTGCCAATCCTAACCTCCCTTCCCCGGTATTTTCCCACTACTGCCAATCCTTTTCTTATAGTATTATGATAATTGTTCAAGGTCCACTTATGAGTGAGAGCAAATGGTACTCTCTTCTGTTTTCTGTGATAGATCACCAAGTAAGGTAGACTCTAAATCCATCCAAATTGCTACAAAGTCCATGTTTGTCCTTCTTTATGACTGCATAATATTCCATTGTGTATATGTGCCACTTTTTTTTTTTTTTTGAGTTGGAGTCTCACTCTGTCGCCCAGACTGGAGTGCGTGGCCGCTCCTGGTCACCGTAGCCTCGACCTGCTGGGCTCCGGCGATCCTTCCACCTCAGCCTTCCAAGTAGCTGGAACTACAGGTGCACGCTAACACACCCAGCTAATTTTTTTTATTTATTGTAGAGATGAGGTCTCACCAGGTTGCCCGGGCAGATCTCGAACCCGCAGGCTAGGCATTCCACTCACCTCAGCCTCCCAAGGCGCGGGATTACAAGCTGAGCCATCGAGCCTGGCTGTGCCACATTTTTTAAATCCAGTCCAGCTTCGATGAGCAGCATGGTTGGTTCCATGTTTTTGCTATTGTGAATAGTGCTGCAACAAACATGCATAGGCAGGTATCTTTTTTGTAGAATGATTTGAGTTTCTCTGGGTATATTCCCAATAGGGGGATCGCTGGGTCATATGGAAGGTCAATTTCTAGTTCTTTCAGAAATCACCACACTGTCCTCCAAAGAGGTTGAACTAGTTTGCATTCCCACCAGCAGTGTAGAAGTTTTCCTTTTTCTCTGCATCCCCACCAGCATCTTTAAGCAAATTAGCATCCTTAGTTTTTCTTCTAAAAAGAGAGAGGGTGAGGTGTTATTTCTAAGGACACATTCAGCTCTACTGTTCTACAACTCTGGTTGTCTGAAATTTCAGTATTGAGCTGAGAAACATTCCCAAATTTTATCATGGACCTTTGGCTCATGAAAGTATGCAAGGAATTATCAAAACCATCAGATAGAAATTTGTTTAAATCCCTGCTTTCCCGCAATGTGATAGTTTACCCGCACTGACAGAGTTGATGATTGTGTGCATGACACAAGGTGAGGCAGATGCATATTGTAAATTGATTCAAATAAGCCTACTACGAGTCTTTATAATTAACATGATACATGTTCAAAGATGTGTGAGGTAGGAAAATGAAAATGTTCCTTGAAATGATATGTTGAGACAGGTGGCAATTGAGAAAGTCATTGTCTTTCATTTAGTCACTCTCAGAGAAATGACAGAGGCGAATACATGTTCAAGAGCTAGAACAAAGTTTTGCCAGGAAGAGACAAGGGTTTGCTAGGAGAGTGGATGACCTTTAGGAATGAACATAGACCAGTCAAGTAAAGTGATATGTTCTCAACAGGAATGGATGTGCCTGGCATGAAATAAAATAAAGGATGATAGTTTTGTCACTCCCAGCTTTAGTATTGCGTTAGGAACAGGAATTGAGAAGACAGAATTATTATTTTCAGATGATCCCTACATGGTCTTTAAAGCCAGATTTCCAGGTAACTTGTATACATTTTCAAAAAATAACAACAAAAAATTTACCAAAGAAAATGTCCAACATAACACTTGATTTATACTATCAGAATAAATAAAATAATTAATTAATTAAAACAAAGTAATATAGAATAGTACAAAGACAAAAATCTGTAAGAATTTCCCTTTCTGAAGTCACTAAAAACGTCTCTATCTGAAATCACCAAAAAAAGTAGATAACTTAAAAATTTTATGTTGTGGTACATGACCTGAAGTGTCCCCGAAGTCTACACTTTTACTTGCTTTTTATGGAGAGAATGTGGTACTCTATATGTTTGTGTGTGTGTAAATGTATATACATATCCATATACATATGCATATAGTTGTTATGTACCATCCATGTCATGGTCCTATTGATTTAATATTCCAGGAAAGATGATTCATCCAGAAATATTAGAGACACTTACAGAAATGTTAAGAATTATTGCATGGATTATAAAATCACCTAAAGGAAGATAAAATAAATATCTTGGAGATAATTTTTTAATGACTCAACAGTTTAAATTATCTTAATAAATAAAACTTCATGAATATGACCAAAAAGACAAGTTGACATAGGAAAAAAACTAGGGTAAGGTGTGATTGAACTGAAATAAAATAAAGATTTTGAACAGAGGAGTGTTATATACTGAAATTGCTTCTTCACAGAAGTTGTAGTCTTCTCTTCTGGGGTTGAGATGAAGACATTGATTATTTTATAATATGTGCTGAGAACTCTTTCTTTTTGAGGGATAGAAGCACCTTCATTTTGAGAAACTTCTCCCAATTCCAAATATGTGAGACTAGGGAAGGATACTCAACTAACTATGTTATATAGGCCAAGTGCAATGGTTGATACCTGTAATCCGTGAGCTTTGTCAGGCTGTGGAAGGAGGATTGCTTGAGGACAGGACTTCAGGACCAGCCTAGGCAGCATAGAGAGGCCCGGTCTCTATAAAAACATTAAAACTTATCTAGGCATGATGATGCACATGTGTAGTTCCAGCTGCTGGGGAGGCTGAGGTGAGAGGATCCCATAAACTCAGGAGTTTGAGGCTGCAGTGAGCTATGATTGCATCACTACGCTACAGCCTAGGTGACAGAGCAAGACTTTGTTTCTTAAAACAAACAAACAAACAAACAAATAGACAAACAACAAAAAAATCAAATGTGATATCCCATGCACTGAAGTAGATTTCCAAGTGACAGTGGATCAATCAGAATTCATTTCAAAAATGTTCTTACTTGAAAATTAATGAAGCAGAGAATTTCTCTGCTGCTTGCCATTAAAAATTTAAGTATCAAAACTTCCTTGGTGGGGAGGAGGTCATTCATGTGTTTATAAAACCAGTGTCTTCAGCAGTCAGAACACAATGGAGTTCACATAAGAAAGGGCTTTATTTATTTATTTTTCAGTCACTTCTTTCAACTATTCTCTGCCTAGTATAATTCCTCTCCTCTTTACAATATTTTGGGCAGGCTCTATAACTCCATGACCTTCTGTCAAATTTAATGAAAATCTGCTCCAGTCCCATCTGGAAGTTATTGCTAATATTCCAATGAATGTTCTTCTCCTTGCTCTCGGGTCCCCTTTTGTTTGATCCACAGCCTTTTCTCTTTCATCCCTTCCAATTTTAGTACAGATGGCAAAGAATTGGAAAAGTAAATAAATGCCTTCTTCTGTAATTGGCACCATTGTCATCTTCCTCTTGGTTTGTAATACGTTCTGACTAACGAGGGTTCTCATGGGGCACATGTGTGAGTTGTGTTGAGGCCTCCATATGGTACAATTCTTTGACTGGTGAGAATCTTCCACTCTTCTCTGTCCAACTTTTTTCCACGGGTCAGGCAGCCCTTTCAGGTGAGGTACCAGGAACTTTGCTCCAGCCTGTTTCCTTGGCAGACAGAAAGATCATGTATCACGTGGGGGAGAAGTTAACACAATCCTCAATTTCCTCCATTCCACCACAGTCTGGTCCAGCCAGTCTCTGGCCTTTCATTGTCTTCTGGAGACAAGGAGAAGCCACCACTTTTATTTGTATCCCAGTCTTCTGAGACAAATCTCAAAATTCTGTTTTTGAGCTTAAGGGTAGCAGCACTAGGTATGCCCCCAGGCTTCTCCAATCAGCAAACATGCAGCTGTGGAGAGATGCCTATCTCAAATTATATTCCAACTAATAAAGTTCCTTGGGGATATGTTTGCTGACTTTCAGCTTTGGGCCCTTAGCAGAGAAATCTGTGAAAAGAAACCCATCTTCAGAAGGAGAAATTCAAATCACGGGGAAAATCAGGGGTTAGAGAATGAGTGAAATCCCAATTCATTGATGCTTTTGATTCTAATTGTATTAGGATCAACTTTGCCTAAGACTTGCCATGGTGTAGTGACATGAGGCAGTGAGTTTTCCTTTCTGCTTACGTTTGAGGTTTTTTTTTTTTTTTTTTTTTTTAACTATTTAGAGTTTCTTTCTGGGAAATTGATTAATTGTGAATTTATCCATAATCAAACATCAGAATGATTGGAGAGAGAGAAAGGAATAAAAGAAAAAGAAATAGCAATATCCAAGGTATAAATAGAGATTTAGATACAATGATTGAGAACTAGGGTTTGGTATCTCTTTAAAAAGCTCCATGGTTTTTCAGAAATAAATAACTCAAGAATGTTCAATATTAGTAAATTCATAGTTGAATGTTACTACATCGAGAGTATTTTATTCATTTTAAAGGTAAAAAGTTAAATGTCTTTCATACAAATAACTGAAACTACAATCTACTAGGAGTGCACTGGGTTTAAAACACACACACAGAAAGAGAGAGAGACAGAGAGAGAGAGAGAGAGAGAGAAATCAAATGTGTCTACTTAGAGGTCACAAAGGATATTCTGGGTCATCAAAGTCACCATTGGATAAAATATACTTCAACTTTCTTTCTTAAAGCATTCTGGATAGTTAATTATCCAGTCTGACCTTGAGTCTCCAGGGATCATGTTCCTCCTGCCTTTTGTTCCATTAAATCTATCAGTTTGCATCCATACTGGCAGTAGAGGAGTGGAGGCAGGAGAAAAGAAGTAAACACAAATTTCCCCCCTTATAATATCACATCACTTTGTTGTAATAAATGCAGATATTATTTTGAAAGCCTGACCCCATTACATTTTGCTTAGTTTCACACATTTCCCAAATTCCAAGCTGCAGTATAAGAGACTCAACAGAATTTCTTGCTAGCTCGTGAATACTAAAGTGATACCAAATTCTCCAGCACATACATAGTGAAGGCGCTAAAGTATTTTCGGTCCTGAAATATTTATTCAAGTTTAAATCCAGTGAATAAATAGACTGAAAACCAGTGATTGAATAACTAAACAAAACAGTATATGGTTCAAAATGAAGGGACTACAGGTTTGGTGCCTGAAGCTCTTTATCTGAGTACATGCTGATCTCGAACAATCATTTCTAACCTCCCTCTGATGCTGTATAAGTCATTGCCTTATTTCCCCATCAGATTATCCTTGTGTTTGACTCTGTGAGACTACTCTGTTATGAGTAGTAGATTCTCATTCATTCCTTCATATCCCTTCATGTTTCTCCTCATACATAGACAATAGCTTATTCGTTTGAAAACCCCTATCCAATTAGTAAGCAAAATAGATATATCAAAGAGGGCTATGCTTCGAAGATTACTATATTTTTTGCTACTAAAATCTGTGACACAATATCTTTCCTCTCAAAAACCTTTTATTGGCCTTTGCCTCTGATTTCCATTACATTGGTAAAGAATCAAGCATTTTTGAGGCTAAACTTAAAAATATTTGAGGAGCTCCTCACTGCAAATAGCATAACTAAATTTGCAATTTCGACGAACCTGATTTCTGGCCAAAAATGAAACTTGAACTTTAAAACAATCCCAAGATGTTAAAAAAAAATCCTTATTTTTGTATGTTAGAACATAAACTATAACCACATAAAAGTGTTCTCTTGTGGGTGATGGAGAAGTTTGGATACAGAGGACATGTCTGGTTCCGTGAAAGATGGGAAGTTAAAGTAAATAATAAGTGTGGAAATTTAGTGCTTAAAAGCTTTCTCATGAAAATGGGAAGTGGCCTGTGCTCTGGGTCACAATGCTTCCTTTAATGGTCTTTTAGTTAGTCAGACAAGGAATGTATTGTTACTGGACTATATACCTATTTGCAAAAAAAAAAAGTCTCTTAGTGGAAAATAAATTGCTTCTTATTTGATCCTTAAATCAAAGAATGTTAGTGATGGAAAAGATCTTTAAGATCCCAACATTTAACACCATCTCTCTGCCAATATCAAAAGTCCCAGAGAAGGATGCTAACTCCATAAGGCCACAAAACTAGGTGAGTCTATTTAACTAGTGATATTGTGACTCCTTCAAGTTCCACATATCAACTACAAATTACAACATTCTAGAAAGAACAATTAAATAATTTTGAAACTTAAGCTTATTTTTTCAACTGTTCGTTCATTTTTCACCTAATTTCTAACCAAAATTAAGCAAATCTGTGTTATTGATTTACTTAGACGAAGACTTATGCGTTTACTTGTAGATGAAATCCATGTTTTTTAAAAAGTTATGTTTTGATATTTTAAAAAACAAATGTTATAAGTCATCTTCTTGATTGCAATAAGACATTAACTCTTTTTCTTTCTTTCTTTTTTTTGAGTCAGTTTCTCACTTTGTCACCCAGGTTACAGTGCAGTGTCACAGTCATGGCTCATGCAGCTTCCACCTCCCAGGCTCAGGTGATCCTTCTGCCTCAGCTTCCCAAGCAGCTGGGACTACATATGAACACCACTACACCTGCTTATGTTTTTGATTTTTTTTTAAATAGAGATGAGGTCTCACTACGTTGCTTAGGCTGGTCTTGAACTCCCAGGCTTACGCAACCTTCCCACCTTGGCCTCCCAAAATGCTGAGATTACAGGAGTGAGCCACCACACCTGGCCTTAAGATGTGAATGTTTAAAGAAACAATTAAGATAATTTAAATAATCAATTAGACTTTTTGTCTCTTCTTATTCCTCTTCATTTTTTCTTTCTTATCTTTATATTCTCTTGTTGAACAATTATTATCCAATAGCCATTATGTCTGGTTGGGTAAGGAGAACTAGGCAAAGTACAGTAGAACTTTGCAGCCCAAAGTTGTGTATTACAGGTCAGTGCTGTGAGAATAGTCTTCATTTGGGAATGGGGGTAACCCCACCTGTGATACTAGATTCCCTCTGTGGTGATGGGTGTCCACATAGATGGGCACCCTGGTATAGGTGATCAGAACCCAAACAGGGTGAGTAGAGTGCTAGTGTGTGTAGGCATAGTAGCAGCAGTGACCTGGCCTGAGGTGTTAGACCTAGGGTGAAGTAAGAAGCATGTAGTCACAGAAGGGTATTCAAAGGGAATGTTGGTGCTCAACTAGGTGAGAAAAAAGTACCCACCAGAAAGTGGTCTAGTATATGGGAAAATAACTAACTGATTTTGTCACATTGTTTTGCAATGAAAGATGTAATTGTGTACAATCATTTTAATATAAATAAGGACATATAGAGATAAATATTAGTATAAAGCTGCAACTCTCTCTCTTTAAATACATATCTTATATAGTTCTCTTTTAGTCTGCTTGAGTTGAGTATCATTGAAGGCGTGGCCTAAACAACAAAAATTTATTTCTTACAGTTCTGGAGGCTGAAGTCCAAGATCAAGTCACCAGAAGATGCAGTGTCTTGCTGAGGGCTCGCTTCCTTGTTTGTACATGATGCTCTTCTTACTGTGTCCTCACATGGCAGACTGCAAAAAGCTAACAGCAGACTTCTTGGAAGAAACCCTACAAGTCAAAAGGGATTGGACCCCCATCTTTAATCTCAAACAGAATAACTGTCAGCCAAAGATTTTGTATCTCACAAAACTAAGTTTCACAAATGAAGTAGAAATAAAGTAATAACAGCAAATTCTGAGGGAATTTGTCACCATGATACCAGCAATACAAGAAATAGTCAAAGAAGTCCTAAGTACTGAAACACATCAGTAGAGAAATGCTTGAGATCATAAGGTTCACAGGCTTCATGGAACACCAACACAATAAAGAAAATAAATAAACAAAGCAACTAGATAACAAACAGTATGATGAATAGAATAGTATCTTACATGTCATTATTATCTCTGAACATAAATGGTCTCAATACCCTTCTAAAAAGATATAGAAAGATAGAATACAATTTAAAATAATACACACACCAAATATCTGCTGCCTTCTAGAGACCCAGTTAGCCCACAGAAACTCCTACAGATTCAAGGTAAAGGGGTGGGGAAAATATTCTATGAAAATGGAAACCAAAAACAAGCAGGAGTAGTCATTCTCACATCAGGTAAAGTAGACTTCAAATTAACAACAGTAAAAAAAGACAAAGATGACTATTATATAATGATAAAGGGATCAATCCAACAAGAAGACATAACAATTTTAAATATATATGCACCTAACATCAGAGTTCCCAGTTTAATAAAACAAATTCTATTAGACATAAAAAAGAGACAGACTGTAATACAATAATAGTGGGAAACTTCAACACTCCACTGATAGCAACAGATAGATCAAGGCAGAAAGTCAACAAAGAAAGACTGAAGTTAAACAGAACTCTAGAGGAAATGGAACTAACAGACACATAAAACATTCCATTCCAGAACTAGAGAATATACATTTTTTCTCATCAGCACATGGAACATTCTTCAAGATAGACTATATGTAGGCCACAAATCAAGTCTCAATAAATACAAAATAATCAAAATCATATCAAGCGCTATCTCAGAACACAATGGAATAAAACTAGAAATTAACTCCAAGAAGTACTTGTGAAACTAAACAAAGACGTGGAAGTTAAACAATTTTCTTCTGATGATCATTGGGTCAACAATAAATCAAAATGAAAATTTTAAAATTCATTGAAACTACTGACAACAATGAAATACGTTATCAGATTCTCTGGGACACAGTCAAACTTGTGCTCAGAGGGAAATTTGTAGCACTTAAGGCCTACATTGATAAAAATGAAAGATTATATATTGACATCACACCTCAAAGAACTAGAAAAAGATAAGCAACCAAAACTAAAGCTAGCAGTAGAAAAGAAATAGCAAAGATCAGAGCAGAGCTAAATGAAATGCAAATTTTTAAAAAATTACAAAGGATCAGTGAAACAGAACAGTTGGTTCTTTGAAAAGATAAAATTGATAGACCACTAGATTAATTAAGAAACAAAGAGAGAAGATGCAAATTAGTTCAATCAGAGAGGAAAAAAGATACATTACAACAGGTATGACAAAAATTCAAAAGATTATTTGAGAATATTATGAATGCTTCTACGCAAAAACTAGACAAACTAGAGGAAATGAATGAGTTCTTAGAAACTTACAAATCCCAACCTTGAATCAGGAAGAAACAGCAACCCTGAATAGGCCAATAATGAGTAGTGAGATTGAAGCTGTAATTAGAAGTTTCTCAAAAACAACAACAACAAAAAGTCCAGGACCTGATGGACTCACAGATGAATTTCACCAGACATTCAAAAAAGACTGGTACAAATTTTACTGAAGCTATTCCACAAGATTGAAAATGAGGGAATCTTCCCTCACTTATTTTATGAGGCCAGTATCACTCTGATACCAAAGCCAGGAAATGACACAACAAGAAAAAAAGAAAACTGCAGACCAATATCCCTTATGAAAAAGATGCAGGCTGGGCTCAGTGGTTCAGCCTGTAATCCCGCGCTTTGGGAGATTGCGGTGAGTGAATTGCCTGAGTCCGGGAGATCGAGACCCACCTGGGCAACTTGGTGAGACCTCATCTCTGCAATAAATCAAAAAATTAGCTGGGTGTGGTAGTGCGGGCCTGTAGTTCTGGTTACTTGGAAGGCTGAGGCGGAAGGATCACCGGAGCCCAGCAGGTCAAGGCTGCAGTGGCCGGGAGTGTGCCACTGCACTCCAGTCTGGGCAACAGAGTGAGACTCCAACTCAAAAAAAAAAAAGATGCAAAAATCTGCAACAAAATATTGTAAACCAAATTCAACAGCACATTAAAAAAAAAAAATATATATATATATATATACACCATGACCAAGTGGATTTTATCCCAGGGATGCAAGGGTGTTTCAACATATGCAAGTCAATAAATGTGATCCACTACATATACATAATTAAAAACAAAAATTATAAGATAATTTCAATAGATGCAGAAAGAGCATTTGATAAAATCCAGCACCCCTATATGTTAAAAACCATCAACAAAATAGTCATAAAGCAAACTTTCCTCAAAATAATAAAAGCTATATATGACAAACCCACAGTCAACGTCATCCTGAATGGGTGAGAATTGCTGAACACATTCTCCTTCAGAACTGGAACTAGACAAAGATGCCCACTTTCACCACTACTATTCAACATAGTATTGGAAGTGAAAACCAGAGCAATAAGACATTAATAATAATAATAATAATAATAATAATAAAATAAAATTAAAGGTATCTAAATTGGAAAAAAAGAAATCAAATTATCTTTATATGCCAATGATATAATATTATACCCAGAGAACCCTAAAGACTTGTCCAAAAGATTCCTGTACTTTATAAATGAGTTTGATAAAGTTTCAGGATACAAAATCAACACATGCAAATCAGTGTCACTGCTATACACCAATAGCAACCAAGCTGAGAATCAAATCAGAATTTGGTTTCATTTACAATAGCAGCCAAACAGCGAAAATACCTAGGAATATATTTAACCAAGGAGGTGAAAGATCTCTGCAAGAAGAACTACAAAACTCTGATGAAATAAATTGCAGAAGAGACAAACAGATGGAGAAACAGTTCATGCTCATGGATCAGAATAATCAGCATTACTAAAATGACAATATTACCTAAAGTTATCTACAGATTCAAAACAATCCCTATGAAGCTATCAATGTCATTTTTCTCAGAATTAGAAAAAGCAATCCTAAAATTCATATGAAACCAAAAAAGAGCCAGAATACACAAAAAATCCTAAGCAAAAAGAACAAAGTGGGAGGCATCACATTATCTTATTTCAAATTATACTATGAGGCTGTAGTAATCAAAACAGCATGGTACTAACATAAGAGCAGAAACATGGATGGATGGAACAGAAAAGAGAATCCAGAAATAAACCCAAATACCTACAACCAACTGACAATTGACAAATCAGACAAAAATAGAAACTGGGGAAAGAACACCCTATTCAACAAATGGTGCTGAGAATATTGGATAGCTACATGCAGAAAAATGAAACTTGATCCTTATTTCTCCCCATATACAAAAATGAACTAAAGATGGATGAAAGATTTAAGTGTCAGACCTAAAACTGTAATAATCCTAGAAGAAAACCTAGGAAAAACTATTATGGACATTGGCCCAGGCAAGAATTTATGACTAAAACCCCAAAAGCAAATGCAACTAAAACAAAAATAAGTGGAATTTAATTAAACTGAAAAGCTTCTGCACCCAGCAAAAGAAATAATCAACAGAGGAAATAGGCAATCTACATAATGAGAGAAGATATTCGCAAACTATACATCTGACAAAGGACTAATGTCTAGAATCTACAAAGAACTCAAATAAATGAGAAAGAAACAAGCAAATAACCCTATTAAAAAGTGGGCAAATGGCATGGACAGACATCTCTCAAAAGAAGATATACACATGATCAACAGACATATGATAAAGTGTTCAACATCACTCAGCATGAGGGAAATGCAAATTAAAACCACAATGAGATACCACCTTATACCAGTCACAATGGCCATTTTTAAAAAAAAAAACAAAACAAAAACCAGTAGATGCTGGCATGAATGAGGAAAAAAGGGAACACTTATACACCATTAGTAGGAGTGTACAACCTCTTTGGACATTGGTATGGAGATTACTCAAAGAACTAAAAGTAGATCCACCACTGGATCTAGCAATCCCACTACTAGATAGCTACCCAAAGGAACAGAGGTCATTATTTGAAAAACACACCTGCACCTACATGTTCAACACAGCACAATTCACAATTGCAAAGATGTGGAGTCAACCTAAATGCCTACCAACCAATCAGTGGATAGGAAAACGTGGCATATATACACCATGAAATATTATACAGTCATAAAAAATAATGAAATTATGTCCTTTGCAGCAACATGAATGGAGTTGGAGATCATCATCTTAAGTAAAGTGACTCAAAAACAACAAACCAAACACTGCAGATTCTCACTTATATATAGGAGCTAAATGTTCACAAAGATGGAAGTGATAGACACTGGGAATGCCAATGGGGAGGTGGGAAGGAGAAAAGGGGTTAGAGTTCAGAAGCGACCTTATTGGGCACAATGTTCTGGGGAATGGGCCACCAGAAATGCAATCCCCCTCACTACACAATATGTCCATGCAACCAATATGCATGTATATCCCCTGAATCTAAAATTTTCAAAAAGAAGAGTTTGGGCCTATATAGCCAGGGTACTTAGCTCTACTATTTAATATAAATATAACAAAAAATTATTGAGAAGAATCAAGTTTATACTAGAGCAGGGACCTTCACTGACAGTGGCACATTGAAAGAGGAAACTTCTGGAGACCACTAATAAGCCATGCTAACTTTTTACTGTGGCACCAGTTCTTGTTCTGGCAGAGAATGAGATCACAGGCAGGTCCATAGATTATCTGTTCATTCTAAGAAAGAATAAACATTTTCTAGTTGTTTCAGTTACCAAACAGCCTCATCTCTGGAGTTAATATGTCTAGCTCAGACTTATACAAGTATTCTGAACTTGTGACTTCTCCCTTCTCTTGATTTATCCTTCCCACAGCCCAGGTTTGTGTAGGAGGACACACATAAGCAGCGATGGTGGGCATGGTCAGCTTGCCTTCCTTACTTTCCACACTGTTAGAACCCCATCCCCACACACACCTCACCCCAAATCACTAGCTGTGTTCTGATTCTTTCATGGTAGGAGAGGGAGGGTGTGCAGAAGAATAGAAGAGAAGAATATTTTCTTGACACTACCATAAGTGTGGTGTTCTCTGGGCTAGCAGAGCTTAAAGTTGACCCTTTTGGTGGAGTATTTTCTTGTTTCCTCAGAACCCATTTCTGAAAGTTCTAACCTTGCAGAGGTGACATACACTCTGGCTGGCTATTTAGGGCTCAGCCTGGTAATCTTGGTACTCAGAAAGTTTCCTCACAGCCTTCCTCTCAAGAAGTCTCGTTGCATCTCCAGGTAGCTCTTGTATGCAAAACACGTGAAGAAGACTCTAGAATGACTCACCTGCTCCTGTACCCTTCCTTACTCTCTCTTGCTCACCTCCTTCTCTCTCTATTCCATAGGAAAGGCGCATTTAACACATAACTAAGCAAGTGTTGCCCGCTCTGGTGAAGAAAGTTGCTTCAGTTAGCCTCTCATTTGTGTGATTGTTCAACTGTGATGCAATGGTGATCAATCACTTCACCGTGTCCCCAAATTCCGGAGGACACAAACAGAGCTCTGCAACTGGTCCCATAGATTTGAGGTGAGGTGAGTGAGTATCTCCTTTCTCTTTCCATGGGAAAGGGATAAGAAAAATGCCAAGATACTTCGCCAGCTTTTGCAAAGGATATTCTTTCATCAAAGCCAATATCCCTGGCCATTATACTTGGGCACTTGGAGTAGGTAAGAAGTATTTTAAACAAAGTGACTGGGTCACCTTCTACTGCAGCATTACCTAATAAGCTCGAACTGATTTAGAATTTCTGCCAATTCAGCAAAATGCCTTCCTTTGGAATATAGGAGCTCCTATACCAATTTCTTTGTTTCTCGTACTTTTGAGGTTTCTGCTGAAACTGAGGCAGAGTCCCATTTAGCAGACTGCATGCACTTTATTTTTTGCTTTTATTTTCTTTAGAGATGAGGGTCTTTCTCTGTTGCCCACATTGGTCTCGAACTCCTGGCCTCAAGTTATCATTTTACCTTGGCCTCCCAAAATACTGGAATTACAGCATGTGGCACTTTGAACAGCCTCTGCGAGCACTTATAATTGTGAATCGACAGCATAGTACAGACACTAAGACAGAGTGCATAACTTCTAATCCTAAGAAGCATGTATTGACTTTGCATGCTTGGGCAAGTTGCTTGATTACTCTGTGCCTGTTTCCTCATCTGCAAAAGATGGACAATAATAGCTCCTGTCTCATACATTATGAAGATGATTATAATTAATGTTTATTTTTTTTAAAGCTTCAAAAACTTTAATGTTTAATATAATGTTTTTCCTTGAAAGTCAGGAACCAGGCAAAGGTCCACAACATTTAGCATTATGTTGACTGTATTAATCTGCTCAGTCTGCCATAATAAATTGCCTTAGAATGAATTGCTTAAACAATGGAAAGTTATTTTCTCACAGTTCTGGAGACTGGAAGTTCACAAATCAAGGTGCAATCAGGGTTGTTTTCTGGAGTGGGCTCTCACCTTGGGTTTCAGATGCCACCAACTTGCTATGTGTTCTCATGACTTCATCTTTGTGTGCAATTAAGGACCTGGAGAGAGAAGAAGAAGAAGAGGAAAAGAAAGGAGAAAGACATGAGAGAGAGAGAGAGAAATATGAGAGAGATGAAAGAGACAGAAAGGTGAGTAACAGAGAAGAGAGAGAAAAATAGAGGTGAAAGAGAAATAAGAGAGAGATGAGAGAGAGGGAGAAGAGAAAAAGACGAGCGAGAGAATTGAGAGAAACACCGAGAGATGAGACAGAGAGAGATATAGAAAGAGACATAGAGAGACAGAGAGAGAGACTTTGTGAGTTCTATGGCGTTTCTTCTTTTTTAAATTGTATTTTAAAGATGTGGGGTACAATTCAAGATTAGGTATACGAATTGACATCGTGTAGGTGAAGTTTGGGCCTCCCTTTGGTCCCCATTTCACCTAGTTTGGGATCAGGTACCCTTACTGAATTTTTGTGCCCTTCCCCCCATCTGGCAGTGTCCCGCTACTGCCAATCCCTTTCTTCTAGTATTATGATGAATGTTCAGGATCCACTTATGATGAGAATATGTGGTACTCAGTTTTTTTTTTTCTGTGATAGATCACTGAGTATGATAGACTTTAAATCAATTCAAGTTGCTGCCAAGTCCATATATTTGTTCTTCATGACTACATGGCATTCCTTCATGTATATGTAACATATTTTTTTATGCAGTCCACTTTTGATGGGTAGCATGGTTGGTTTTGTGTTTTTGCTATTGTGAATAGTGCTGCGATAAGCATGCATGTGTCAGTATCTTTTTGTAGAATGATTTGTGTTTCTCCTGGTATGCTCCTGGAAGGAAGATTGCTGGGCCATATGGAGGGTCGATTTTTAGATCTTTTAGAAAACGCCACACTGTTTTCTATAGAAGTTGTACTAGTTTACACTCCCACCCACAGGGTAGAAGTATTCCCTTTTCCCTGTATCCTCCAGCATTTATTGTTTTTTGAGTTATTAATAATGGCCATCCTGACTGGAGTTAGGTGTTATATCAATGTGATTTTGATTTGCATTTCTTTGATGATTAGTGAGGCTGAATATTTTTCCACATATCTGTTAGCTTCTTTTGAGAAGTGTCTGTTCACATATTTTGTTCACATTTTAATGGGGCTTTTTTTCCTTTTGTCACATTTGAGTTCCTTATAGATCTGGATGCAAGGCCTTTGTCAGATATACAATTAGCAAATATTTTTTTCCCATTCTGTGGGCTGCCTCTGCACTCTCTTGATGGTTTCTTTTGCTTTGCAGTAGCTTTTCAGTTTGATGAGGCCCCACTTGTCATTCTTATCTCTTATGGCATGGGCATCTGAGGTTTTGATAGGAAATTGGTTGTCTTTTCCAATTTCTCTAAGGCTGTTTCCTGCATTTTCTAAGATTCTTATAGTTTGAGGTTTTACGTTTAGGTCTTTGATTCATTTAGAGTTGATTTTTGTGTATGGTGATAGGTAAGGGTCCTGTTTCAATCTTCTGCATGTGATCAGCCAGTTTTCCCAGCATCATTTACTGAATAGGTTCTTCTCTCCCCAGTGGTTGATGGAAACTTTGTCAAAGATGAGTTGGTTGAAAAATTGAGGTTTTTGCTTCCAAATCTCTATCCTGTTCCAGTGGTCTACAAGTCTGCTCTTGTACAAATGTCTATAAGCCCTTTGGATGGGCTTAAATTAGTGCCTGCCACATATCAAATTCTACATGCACATGTATTAATCAGTGTGGTATAGCTTTGAACTTTTATCTCTTTGTCACTAGCCAGTTGCAGCGGAAATGTCTCCAGCTTGCTACTTCTCTGTGATGCTCATTGCTTCACTGGGGTGCTAAGTCTGTCCCTGCCTGTCTGTGCTGAAAGATCGCATCCTTGAGTCAGGGCATTTATCACTACTTGCAGAAGGTTCTTAATGTCTTTTTCCAACTGTTGCTCACAGCTCCAACTTCTAATACTCTTCAGTTCTCATCAAATCAATTTGTTTAATTCTCGTCGCTACAGTTTCTGTTTAGACAGATCTGCACAGATTTGCAGGGTTATTAGAAGCTTCTTTGCTGCATGCTCTGCAAAATACCACTTTATTATGGAAATTGGACACATTTTGAAATGTGTGCTGTATCTATGATCCACCCTTGTTTTGACTACAAGAAGGGTTTGATTGCTCTAGAATTTAGGTAGAGAAAGCTACATGGTGCAACTTTCTCAATTGCTGTGACAATTGAAATACAGCTTTCTTATTTTATTGTATTGAAATTATTGCTATTATTAAAATGTCAAGTGTCTTATGCAATGCACACATACTCTTGTTATATCAACTTATTTTGTTACCATTTAATCATATCATGACTATTATTAAGTAAACAAGGTATGTCTGGCTCTAGTGTCCTGAGATTAAGTGATTAGGTCATGGGAGATGGCAGGAAATGAACTAGCAGGAAGATATGTCTCATCTTGGGCAAGGGGCTTCTGCTTTTGATAAAGTATAGTATTTCTTGTTTTTATGTATTTCACAGTTCCATTTCTACTACAATAACTCTCAAAATTTGAGAATTAGAATATGATATTTGACAATAAATCTAAGCAATATTACCATAATTTAAAAGAAATAGAATTTTTTATGGGAATTGTTAAAATATTCTTCTATTTCTCCACTTTTTATATAGAAACTTAATAGAAATGTTTCTATGAAATCTACGATAACCTTGGAATGTGTCTACTACCTTAGAGTATATGTTCTCCTTGGACATTTATTGGGGACTCTAACATTTTATTCTGCTGTAAATTTTAGTTGCTATCCTATTCTTTACAACCAACTTTTCAAGGTTTAATGTCAATTCCTAATTTGACTTTAAACTTGGCAAGTTTTTGTGAGTATGTGATATAATATGAGCTTCAACTTCCCTCATTAATCTCTCCTACTTTTGCTGAATTTCTTTGGGAAGGAGCAAAGACAACAGGAGGTGAGTCAACATCAATTGTTATTGTTATTTGTGGGAAGAAGTGCTCAGATACTTGCTAAAAGTGAGCCCTATGTAGTCATCAAGTGCAGAACAGTGTAGGAAAAATGTGTGGAGGAGGCAAATTTCTCCCTAAAATAGGAAAAGTCATTGGTTTGTATTTTTTAATATAATCATTATTTTTATCTAATATTACCTTATGTAAAACCAAAGAATAGTAAGTGATAGAATTGTGTTTCATCCAAATTTTTCAGCTGGGGCTTTGAATTTTCAACACCAAAACTTGGGCTTCTGAAAGAACTAAGAGCCCTTGATAGATTTCGGTGGTGTAGCCAGAAATTTACAGTAGGTTAGACATATATGAACCTATACTTGGGATTTCCTTAAGAAGTAATTTTACACTTCAACAGAAACAAGAATGAAGACCTGGTATTCAGTATAGAAATAACCACACATGCCATGTTTTATCTGAAAAAAAAGTTTGATAAAGCATAGCATGTATATAATGTGAAATTAATTTATTAAACAAGGTGCAACAGTAACCAATCACAATCGGTATTCTAATATGGGATTGTATCATACTTTGTGATAAAAAAAAGTTTGTATCTTATTTCTTCATAAATCTTTTCTTCATTTTAACGCAGTATAGAAGGGGATTTTTAAAATCAGGCCCAAGGGATTCAGAAATGTTTACTTAGATTTTGATAAATATCTTTGGGGAAAATTGGGTAAACGTAAGGACATTCTAAACCTTTTTTTAAAAATGATCTGATTTTTCTCAGTTACTGTAAATGTATCTTTAGGTGCCATTGTCTATCTTTCTAGAGACTTTGAAATTCATCTGTCATCCTCTCTTGTGCTCTTAACTTCACATTCTTCCTATCTCATTGTTATATATTTTAACAATTCCCATAAAAAATTCTGTTTCTTTTAAATTATGGTGAAATTGCTTAGATTTATTGTGAAATATAATATTCTAATTCTCAAATTTTGAGAGTTATATGTTAGTTACATGCCAGATAATGCACTAAGTAATTGCTTGCTACTCCCAAAACCCTGAAGTAAGTACTATTATTACTATTACTATTATTATCATTATTATTATTTTACCAGTATGGACACTGATCTTGGAGAAGCTAAGAAACTTTGTCAACATGTCAACATAAACACTGGATCTTAGTAGCCAAACTCAGATATACCTGTTGTCAAATCTAGACTCTTACTGCTCTATAAGTCCTAAAGTTTTAGTCTCATTTTAATGCATTACTTGCATAAAATTTGAAAAGTTTCCAATTAAGACAACTTGGACCCCTTAATATGCTTGGAAGTATGTTTTATGCTTTTTTCTTTTTTAACTAAGGAAATTCTCGTTCTCTTTCTTTCACTGGTTTAATTTATGCAATCGTCTCTCCTTGAACCATTTGACTTTTCTTAAAATTTACTTGATTTTACTTTAAAGCCCATTAACTAATTTCCTTTTGTTATCCACAGGTTTTGGTGAAACCACTTGTAATTTTCAGCCTGGTTGCCAGCTCTGCTTCAGAAAGTTGAGGTCCAGGCATTTTGGGGTACAGAACACAGACAAGGAAAGAGCACCCTCCAGAGGTCACAGTACGAAGGCAACTCAAAGCTAATTGGTGATGGATCTTGAAGCAGGGTGTGACTTTTGGGGGAAAGCTCCTCCTTGTGTGATCCATTACCCACTCTCTGAGGGAACACTCTTCATACTCACCTGAGCAGTAATTATTATTTCTTTTCCCAGATTTTACATGAAGAAATTCAGGTTTAAAAAGGAAATTCAGCTTATGTAGAGTCACTTATGTGGTACTTGGCAAAGCTGAGATGTAAAACCATTTGTTTCTAAATTTGAATAAGTTGCAAAAAACTCTTTATACTACACAAGACATGTAAAAACAAGGAGCAACTCAAGATCCGGAGAGCATAAGACAGAAATTGAGGCAGTAGCCATGCTCTCCCAGGATAAATCATTCAATCTATGAAGATGGGTGAATGACCAAAAGTAAACTCCCACCTACATCTGAGAAATCACAGTTTAATCATATATTAACCATATGCTTTGCTCATATATTACATATATTTACCTTAATACTGTTTCTTGTATGATTATTATTTACAAATAGCTCTATCAGGTTAAATTGTTATAGAGGACAGAATGGATATGAATATGTTATTAACTATTATTTTTCTGGAAAGAGAAAAGGTTAAGTTGATTTTGATTATATGTATGAGAACAGATAACTTTTCACAAAAGCATGAAACTGTCTTTTTAAAATTTTAAATCCAAGCAGTGTTTGTCTTTGCTATTACATGTATGTGTTTCTGTTTGTTTATTTATGAAACTGCTATTCATGTGAAATCTACATCCTGTGGAGTGACTGCAGGTGCCTAATTGCTTGCCCGTAAGCAAACCATTACTGCACTCACTATAACTCTATTATAGTATGCAGAGAAAAACGCTATGAGTAGAAATAGCTTTTAAATAAAGTTTACACCCTATTTTGCAACCAATTCTCTCTCCATCTTAAATAAATGTATTTCATTGAATGCTGCTGTTTTTATTTAATAGACTAGAATATTGTGGAGAGTGCAGCATCAGAACAAGCTGTCCCAAATTCTGCCTCTTTAGCATACAGATTATTTTGAGCTAAAGACCAGTAAGAGCCATATGAAGGAAAAGCTCTAAAATCAATGCAGGTGTTTTCCTTTTGTAAAGGAAATTTTCACTTAAAGAGACACCTATTTCTCTGTCTTGTACCAGGAAGAGAAGGACCCTTAACAACTCATCAATAGAGAAGGCACAGATTTAAATCTGCATAACAAAAGCCTTATTAATCAACCTTTATTTTCCATACTTTTCCTGGTCACCTTCTATATCTTGACTCTCCTTCCCATAATTCCCAAATTCCTTTTCCTTTGTTTTAGCCTAAGATGATGTATGAACCCAAGTTCTAAGTACTCCACTGGATTTCTCATCAATGGCTGCTCCCATGCACGCATGCCTGATACACATGTAAACAAACTTAAGTGTTTCTTTGCTTGTTTTTGTTTTTCTTATTAACCTATCTTTGGCCAGTCTAATATACAGGGACCTAACTGGAGATCCAAAGAAAAGTAGAGAATTTTTTTTTATTATTTCCCTATAGAATCCACATTATATTGCCTACTTTTCACTGGTAGGAATAAAAACTGAACTTATTAATACTCAGATGTATTGATTGTAAGCATGAATCATGCATATGTTAATTATTTATGAGATACTGTTTGGGATGGTAATATATTATTTCTTAAAATATTTATATCCTTTTGGTGGTTTAAGTCTTCATATTCTTTCTGTTCAAAATAGTAAGTTGCCATTTTTTCCTTAAGCTCACTTGCAAGTGTAGGAGAGGAAAAGCATCTTTTTACTTATCCTAGTCTCATGACTGAAGCCCCTCTACCAAAAAAATATTAATAAAGAAAATTATACAAATTTATTTAACAAGTTTCATGTGACATAGAAGCCTTAATAAGGAAATGAAGACTGAAGACACGGCTAACCCTATGTATTTTTTGTTAGGTTTGATAAAGAGTGGATAGCCATGGAGAAATATGATAGGACAAAGGTGGTATAAGTTAATGGCAATCACTAAAGGGTACTTAGCAAGAACTGATTGTTCAGATTCTTCTTTATGACTCTTCATCTTTGTTGATAAGGATATTTCTTTTTTTTCCAGGTATAGCGTGAGTACCTCTCATGTGAGAATCTTATGACCTACTGCCTGGAAGTCAGAAAATCCTTCCTAGAGGTAAAGTCAAAAAGAGACCTTCTGGCTTCTGCTGATTTTCAGTATTCTGAGGTGGCATGTTTTGGGGTAACATGTCCTGAATCATCCTATCATAAAGTATTCAGATTGTAATCTCTCTCTCTCTCTCTCTCTCTCTCTCTCTCCTATCTGTCTTTCTTTCTGATTCCATACCACCTCCACCACCTAGGCACAGGTAACAGGGATTGACCATATTCTGATAATCATCTAAAATAGATTTTGCACATACATACATATTTTCTTTTTATCTTTGGTTATTTTAATTGATGTAAATTTAAAAAGAGGGAGAAAAGAGTAAGAGAGACTAGGAGGAAGCTAATACCTAACATTTTCTATCTTTTCACTTATTAAGGAATATATACCCTTCCACCAAAGAAATCATAAAAAGCTTTATTTATTTATTCATTCATTCATTTATCCTTCATGAAACCAATGTGATTGCTAACATTCTTAGGCTAAAATGAGTATCCAACTGTATAAAATTTAGTGGGGTTTATTTGTTGTTGTTGTTCTCCTTGATTTTTATCAACTGTCTTTCAATGAGGCATGGTCTGAAAAAAAATTTGACAAAAGTATGTTTGAAAGTATGGTAGCTTTCCTACATGATGTAAGTTCCAAAACTCAAATTTGTGCATAACAAGAAGTGAACAGACTAATGTACCAAATTAAAAACATTTTTAGTATGAGAATTATCAACCTCCAAGTTACCCTTTAAATTCCTTGAGCCCCTGCAACCAGAGCACTCAGTCCAGTCAAACTTCTCTAGGATCTGCTAAACTATATTATTTCTCAACCTCTATCAATAATCTGTATGCTATATACGAGTATTGTATAAATTATACTAAAAAATAAAGGTAGGAATGAATAACAGACATCGATGTTTAGCAATAAAAAATAAGTAGCATATTAAATTTTGGAAAAGGTTTGGGCTCCGTAGTAATACTAAAATAAAAGATACATGTAAAAGTAAATAATATTTTACAGGTATTTTAATACCAATTTTTAGTTTAATAAGAAAGTTCTGATAATTTGATGATATACAGATGTGTTTTAACCATTTTGATGGTAGCAATAATTGGAATAATCTTTGAAAGCCCAATTTTTAGATAATCTCATATAAGAATTTCAGCCTCTCACAAAATCATGCAAAGCAAAAAAAAAAAAAAAAAAAAAAAAAAAAGAATTTTTTGGATTATTTTGTGCAAAAACAAGGTAAAAAGAAGAATCGGATTTGTTTGGCCTTGTTGTTGAGCAACAAGCGGGGCGTGGGGGGGCGGCCTATCGCCCCAGCACCCCCC